>VDFB02392634.1:0-17776 GCA_007258455.2 Sequoia sempervirens | reverse complement strand
CCTCCAATGGAAAAGGCACATTATTTGCATTCTGTTTCTTTGAGGGGCCAATCATATTTCGTCCATCCCCCCTAAGAATCGAAACTTCAGGATGCAAATCCAAGAAGGGATCCTGTCTGCTAGACGAAGCAAGCGATGCCAAGATTGATTTTACAGAATGCTTACTTCTTTGGGGTCTCCGGAAATATCCTGCAACATTGGAATAAGGTACCATTTTAGGCTGTCTAGACAGAAGCCTTGTGCATTCTCCCATACTCTCCATGCGTAAACCAAAATGTCCATTCACGACATGACGGTCAAGACATAAACCAGATATAACTCTGCTTGGCTCTGTGCTGTTACTCCATTGTAGCTGAGAAGAAGCAATGGCCCCAGCCATTGACCTTGTCGGCAGACGCAGAGTCAATGATGATAATGGATCAACTGAATGGCAACTTCTTGAAGATGCAGAGAGACAGCATCCTTGCAGCGTAAAACAATAATTATTATTCCTAATGCTTGGATAAATAAAGCCAACAGGCACATGAACTGCTGAAGACTGAATCCCAGAGGCCATTTTTTACACACCTAACAGAAAACCTAATGAAATTTCCTCTCAACAAAAACCTTGTAGTTTCCCTTCTCGTCCTCCAAAACACCATCCCAGCATTCTGACCTCTTTCACATAGACACATTGTACTTTCTTAGAAATAAACATACTGGCTGGCAAATTTCATTCCATCAAAGAAAGACCAAAACAAACATTATTTTAGTAAAGTCTCAGAGAAGGACGTGAGTATCAAGCAGTTAAACATAACCAAAAATTTAAACTTCCATCGTCCTTAATCTTTAGTAAAACAAGTTCCAGGGAAAAAAACTGTACACAAAGAGATTAATTTTCATCCTGCAGAAAATACACAGAGAATCCGCTTTCTCTGCCGTACAAAACTTGAAATTTTGAATATTTGTTTAACGAGATTGTACCCTAACAACACTCTCTGGGAAGTGACCCTAACTAGTTCAACTGTAATAAACAATGAAATAGGAGGAAAAAAACAAAAAACAGAGACAAAGAGGAGAAAGGCAACACGAATGTGTAGTGAAGCTAGAATTGTTAAACACATAAACACAAGCTCCATGAGTGATAAAGGCCTATATTTTCAGGCACTCTATTTCAAGATGTAATTACCAGGGTTCGAACAACAGGACCATCCCTACTGAAAGATAAAGCAATGCCCCGAAATAGAAATGTTTTCAGCAGCAATTAAACAATGTCGCTGATATGCAAACCCCGAGATAACATTTTCCCTTCGTATTTGCACAAAGATGAAAAGGCTTGCAGAAAAATAGTTACCTGAAAACTGTAGCATAGACAACGGTTTTTCATTTAAAGGATTCAGTTATTGTTGACTGACCAATCTGAATATTAATTCCATGGTGTGCAATGCGCACTTGTAGTTTTCAGAAGGAAGAGTTGGACATATACACAGAGCCACAACTTTTTCCACACTTTCATTTTTTGACAGGTAAACTGTATTTTT
Organism: Sequoia sempervirens; assembly: GCA_007258455.2. Lineage (NCBI taxonomy): Eukaryota > Viridiplantae > Streptophyta > Pinopsida > Cupressales > Cupressaceae > Sequoia > Sequoia sempervirens. The sequence goes on along the minus strand of VDFB02392634.1, from coordinate 16,256 downwards.
GTTCTTATGATTTCGGAATTTGTCGATTTAATCTTTGTAAGGATGGGTTTAGGAGTTGTCCAGGTGGTGGGTAGATTGATTTTTTGGGCTTTCGAAAAGGAAAGATGCGCGACAAATGTGTGATTCTAATTTGTAATCGCATTTTGCCGAATCAACATGGACTTATTGAATTGCAGAACCCTAAACGGTAGGATCATCATAATAGTGTCCGAAGGTGCGTTGTCCGTCGTTAGAATTTATGAAATTAAATGAAAGATTTTAATGGCATCTATGAGACCTACCTAGCATTGCCACGGAGTAAGAGATATTTTGGAACTTTCTCTAATTTATTATGATTTAGTCCTTTTTAGTCCCTCTCTTGTCTTATAGGCGGGGAACTAATGTTATTGCTTCAATGTTTTCTGAAATATTTATTAGAAGTTAATTCTCATCGACGCTCTTGCACTTCCTTTGTCATTGGTTGCTGGTATTTCTCCTCGGTTTTACTTCTCATTTCTAATTTTATCAACAAGAGACGACAACTGACTCCTATAGGATTTGTGAGTTGTTGTTTGTTTGCGAATTGCTTAACATAGTGGTAATAATTGCATATACTAAGAAATATATATCAATGTAAATGCATAGCAAAGTGAAGCATTTAGATATTAAAGTAGAAATATATATCAATGTAATTGCATAGCAATGTTCATAGAAAACTAGAAATAAGTATGAGTGTAAATGCATAGAAACGTCAAGAATATGCATTTTTCTGTCTATAGACCACTATGGTCAATATATTACAAATGGTAGTAGATAATTATATTATTGTTTGTTGTAGTCATTAATTGTGAAATGAAAATCCTATAACATTTAGTACTATTGCATATTTATTGTGCTTCTTCAAGATGTCCCGATTTTTGTCCTTGCTGAAGATGACGACCCAAGTATTTTTTGACATTGCTTTCTGCAGACAAATGTTTCAAGGTGGTTATAAGGACATTGTTTGTTGTTTTATGTGATAATCTTTCAATAGATAATGTAGTATAGAAATTGAATTTTTAAATGAAGCTAAGTGTTTGTGAACTACAAGCGTACCTGGATATAAGATCTATATATCATTCTTCAATACATTGTGCATTGGTTATGAGGTTGTTTGGATTCAGTTTGAAATGTCCTTTTTTGCAGAAGTCTCTTAGGATGAAGACAATTGATGATTTGTCATCAATGTATTCTTCATAGGAAATGTTCAGTAATTCGGGAAGCAAGAGTTGGATAACAGATCTATCCATTGCACATTCCATTGTTTTCTTTCTATCACTTGTCACGATCACTTTCAAGTAGTGAGAGTAGATATATGGAACTTGTTGTTTGCATTTAATACAAAAAGCAGTTTGTTCTTGTAGTTCTCCATATGTATCAAATTTGTAGTTGCAATTAAGACAAAAAGCCTGAAACGGATTTGAAAATGCATTGGCTATTCTTATTGTTCCATGAATATGCAAAATATAACGAAGATGTATATTATGTATTTTAAAATAATTTTCTAATAGTGTATAATTTCATAGGTGCAAATGTGCTTGTGTTACATGTTGAATACAAAAAATTGTTTACATAATCAAAGGGCTTACTTACCTCAATTGTTGAATGCAACAAATTGTTGAGATACTCGGAGGCCCTCTTGTTATTCAATTTGCTGATGTATGTTGATTGAGTTGTTTGTAGAGTGTTGTATTTTGATTCTCGCCTCTTTACAATGTTCCTTAACAACATGATTGGATATTGTTGAAGGTGTATTTGTTCTTCCATTGAAGAGAAATGATGTTCCAAACTCTCATGTATTTGTACCTATATTGTGGATGCATGTTTTTATTTGAAAATTTATCTTTAGTTAAAAACTCTGGTAAGTAGTAATTGATGCAAATTGCAATGAAATAACGAATTAGAGGAATATGTATACCTGTGCTTTGTCCATTTCTGAATGGCCATCTTTTATTTCAACAACAAATTGGAAAGAGGTTCTTTTTGTGCCCACCACAAGTGCCCCTACAGATCCAATTGCATAGTTTTCTTCACTTGTAAGAAGTTGTCTAATTGTGCTGGTTGGTATGAATTTGTATTCATCATGCATGCACGGTATGACTTCAACTGTTGTTGTGTTTGTGAAAATCAAGATGTAGTCACAATCACCTCTATCATAGTCTGTCTTTGGTGCAATTTGGAAATTTGTAATGCATATAGCTATTGCAGGAACTATTTTTGATTCATGTTGTTTTACAAGGAGACCAATTATATTGATAGTAATTGTCATTTCACCTTTTTCATCAGTTAAATCTGCACGAAGAACTTCTTTTGTATTGTTTTGTTTGTCAAGATTTGTTTTGTAGACCACAATTACATCTCCTTCAAATATATTTCCTCCCTTGTGGGAGTGAAGTTCTTCAATTGATACTGTATTTTTCTTCTTGCTTTTGGATCTGCAATGTTCACATCAATTAAATTTATTGTTTTCAAGAGTAATTTTGATAGTATAATTGAACATCAACAATGTTTTTCACCTTTTTGATATTTGTTGCATGGTTTTCTGGCTTGTTTCGACTCTCTTGCTCGACTCCATTGTTAGCTACAAGAAATACTGATAATGTTAATATTTTTAAAAAGATACTAAGTGGATTTGAATTTGTCATTTGTTTCAATCTTTATATAAATTGGATTATGATCACTCCAATATGCTTCTGATTGTTTCATTTGTTGAACGTGGTAATGCTCGTTGTATAATATTAGAGTTAACTGGTACATTTATAATAGACCCGGTCAAACCTAATTGTGAATTTTTGTATCCTAATTGGCAAATTTGCATAAAATGCAATTCTAAGAGACACTAGTTGTTCTTCTAGTTGTGTCAGCATTGACACATATCCTAATGGATTATTTGTTCGGATGTAATTTGGAGTTGCATATTTTGGTAATTTACATTGTTTCAACAATGCTTTGCATTTTGAACAAATATACTTTGTTGTTGTCATTTGTTTATTTGTGGATAAGTTGTAATACATTTGCATTTCTTTGTCTTCCAAAGTTGTGATGTCCTTTTTAAAATGCAACATTTGACAAATTGAACGTACATATCTAGGTGTATCTTCAATTTTTTTTTTAACAATTGAATGGCTGATTTTGAATTTCCTTTTTCCAACTTTGTACATATTGCAATATTTTTTGAATGTATTTGTTTTTTGATTTTTCGTAGTATGTAGCAGTTGCCACATGACTAATTTACTTTTGCAAGATGATGTAATGAGTAAATTAAATATCTTTGATATAACTATTGAATGTAAATAACAAAATTGAAATCTATAAATTGGATTATTGACACGTATATTTTTAGACTATTTCTAATTCTAATTTATGAATTTGGTAAAGGTTGTATTAAATTCACATTGCATATTTTACATATATGATTATGACAATTGATCTGATATTAACTGTCTTATAAATAATAGAGAATCCATACACAAAACTATTTAACCACATTGTTATTTACATTACACAAGCTCGTAGATGGTAAATGAGATATAGTAAAACACATTTATAGCACAAAACTTTCCAAGTTGTAAATTATTGTACTTAGAATGTTACCCTCTCTACGTGATGAGATATGTTCATTTACAAAACCCTAAGAATAGTAAAGCTAAACTTAATGAGAAGCATAAAATGCATAGCATTGTGTAGTTCAAAACCAAAAATGAACAATATAGCAAATTGTTCAAATTACATAGAGCTTCCCTATGGAGAAGAAACATTGACATCTTCCTCTGAAGAAGTTGTATGTAAAGTGGATGTGGATACTGGAGATGTCACAGGGGCTCGAGGAGGAATATGTTTCTTTAGGTAAATGAATGCTCTAATGACCTCTAAGATCCTTGTTGAGAGATGTTGACCCAAGTGGGCAGAATGTGCATTCAAGGATTGCATGATTACGAGGTCACAGTTATTGTTCAAACCCAATTGTATAGCATTGTAAACACATGCAATTGCTTCACATTCCATTAACATTGAGTAGTGGAATAAACCTCCCAAAGGAGCATCACCAATTGTTTTATCATATTGAGCCACAACTTCATTGTAAACATTTGGTGGAAGTAGATAATCTTTGACATATGCATATGCTAACTTAGTTAGCGAGTCTGAATTGTGGACTAAGTCCATGCAATTTGATAGAAAGCATGAAACTACATCTGAGTAGTATTTCACTCCATTTTGACCATTAAGAAAATCTCCACCTAATATCAATTTGATGGCTTGCTCAACTTGTGGACATTCGATAAAAAAGATGTGTTCCAATACATTGGAATCAATTGCACCTACAATTGGAACCTCCCATTTCTGTTGTGGCATGTTAATATGCTTATTCTTTGACATCTTGCTTATTCTGACAGGATATGAAGTTCAAAGGATGACACATGAAAATTACAAAAATAAGAGATGATAAATCAGAACTTTAAAATAATTAAGAACATTTGAAAAAGTAGAAATTGTAAGTATGAAATTAGTAATACTTACAATGACTGAAGGAAATAGTTATGTCATTAATCAATTAAATATATTTTTGTCATATGCAACAGTTTAATACATGATAAATAAGAACTTCAAAATAATTCAGAAAAATTGAGAAACTAGGAATTCTAAATATGAAATTAGTAATATTTACAATCACAGAAGGATATAATTATCTCACCATTGAAAGAAGATTTTGTATTACAAATATACAATGTTGTGAGATGGCAATTTCTGTCAATGCAATTTATATTGCTTTCTCAACATACCATACAATATTCTTTGAAAAAATTCTAATTTGTGAAAAAATAGCATCAAATTTTACTACTGAATGTAGAAGTACTATAAAATTTATACTGATTACTAATATCATAATTGTCAGTTGCAAATAGATAATCTTCCAAGAGTGAGAACATACACTGGCTCTCAATTTTATTTGGAATAGTCAATTTTTTAGTATTCATCATTGAAATTGTATCATTGTTTGTTCTACTAACTAGAATAGGGCTATTGGTGGAGCTAAGATTGGGTTACTCCCATGTTGAGGGAGATGAAGTTGCAAAATTACTATCGGTGGAGTTTTGACATAAGGTATCAAAATTGACAGTTTCAAATATACTTGGACAATGCATTCCAAAGTTTGTAAGAGAACTATCAAAGGCATAGTCTTGCAAATGGATTCTAGTATCAATATTGGGATTAGAGATTATACTAAAATCTTTTGTATCACAGATAGGAAGATCTAATTTGTTGAAATCAAGTTCAACAAGGTCTTCATTATTCTCGATGATATTTGCAAAATATTGCATATGGGCATCAATGTTGGTGTCAGAAATATTCTCATCACTCACAATATCTGATTCTAATTTTTGAATGCCTAAATTGGTTGGGCTATTATCAGGCATGCTTTGTTTCAATAATTTAGTTTTGAAGGTGACTATCGGGTTTTTGAATTGCATATGTAATGTCCCCGTTTTTAGCATTGCTCCTTTCAGTGATTGATGGCCTTTTCCTGGTGTGCTGTTGGCTAATCAGAGACAGAATTAGGGTTTCCGGCTGCTTGGTGAGTTCTCTTGAAGATTCAGGGTTTTGTTTGTTGGAGTTTGGGTGTTCGGATTCTGGATTCCTTCTGGGTTTTCAGAGAGCTTCGCAATGGTGGCGCATGCATTACATTCCAAGCAACTTTCCGAATTTACTATTTTTAGTAAATCCTATTTTTGGCAGTGGTCCAGTCAGCACCAGCTCGGTCAACTTTCCTCTTCTGGCAGTTCATTGGGTAATTCTGAATTTTGGCATAAGGGGTTCATTTTGGAGGAATAAGTATTTTAATGACAATAATGTTTTATTTTATAAAATAACCCCTTGTCCTAGTATTATGACTTTAAGTTGTTTTAAAGAAGGGGACCTTGCGGGGTATTGTCTCATGAAGGAAATATTTTATATTTCTAAAGTCAAAAAATATTACTTGGAGAAAAGGACGCCTTTTTATGAAGGAAAAGATTTTAAAATAAAGTTAAATTAAACCTTGAGAAAAGGGGCGCCCAAATTGGAGGGAAAAGAAGACAGACAAATTTGAAAGTTAGGGTTTTTAGAAGCTTCTGGAAAAGTCATCACAAGTTTATAAAAGGAGGTCTTGGTCTTCATTTTCATTATCTGATATCTTGAGTATTGTTATGCTGCCGAAATGGTTGCTGGATTGCTTCGAGGAATGAATGCCTCCTAGCTTGGGCTCGACTTCGTGCTTGAGAGATAGCACCCAGTAGAGAGATTTGCTTGTTTTGAGTGAATTTGTAGTGAGGTTTTGCATTGTTTTGATGATCTTGCATTTTGTAGCTGAGTACTTGCATTTTCTGTCATATTCTAGAGTTGCTGAATATCATAGCTGATTCGAAGTTTCATTCATATATCAAAAATAAAAAAAGATATTGTTCTGGGTGTTGGTCATATCATCTTCTCTACTTGGGGCGACATTACTTGCAAATTTGTGGGATTTTTAATGAAGTTTCATTTTATAAAGCAAATTTGCCATTTCTTTGGAAAGTTTCACTTTCCTCGGAGTGCTGGGATCTGTTCCATTAATTGGGCCAGCCACCTTGAGCCTTCAATAAACTAGGGCTCAATGCCTTTAAGAGTGTTTTCACCGCCATGTAATTTCGAGGAGAAATGAGTGAGTTGAGAGCTTCATTGAGTTTATGATTGTTAATTGGTGACCATGTTGTCGGGTCTATCGCATCGAATTTGAGAAAATTCCCCACAAGGATCTGCATAGGGAATCTTCATTATCGAATCTAGTGGATGACATCTCTTACTATTGCGGCAACTTGTAGAACTTAAATCCTTCGACCTTGGTGTGCATTCTACGACAAAGTCAACAAGTATAACGGCTACGTAAGATTTCTCCTTTGGTTTATCATGTTTGTAATTGCCCCAATCAATAAGTGGAAGAGGTCAGTTTTTGTCAGCCTATTTACTTTAATTTGCATTGTAATATCATACATCTCCGCCCTATGGTAGCTCCATTCCCACTCCGGGTTTGAAAGCACATTCTGGGTGTTGAGTTTATTCGAAGTTGCATTTGTATTTCTTTAAATCTCCACCAAATGGTCGCCTCATTCCATTCTGGTTTGGGTAGCACATACTTGGTGTTGAGTTACTTTCAGTTGCAGTTCTGATTTATTGTACTAACGATCCTCTTGCCATATGACAGCCTCTCTCTTGTTGAGATTGAGTGTGCATTCTTGGCAAAGAGTTATATTGTAACTGCTGGTTTGATTTATCTAACCCTAACGGGTGTGTTGCATTGCTCATTGTAATTCAAAAATTGAAAAAAAAATTGGTTCGGTATTGTACAGTGGTATCAGAGCCACGCATCCTGCCATCCTGTGAAATCAGCCTTCTATGAGTGACAGAGAACAGAGGTACTTGGCAAGGGTATACAAGAGGGATACCGTTTAGACATAGTTGTACCAGGCTCCAGAAGGTCAGACAACATCAGAGGTTTTGAGGGCTAATTGGGAGCCTTCTCAAGAGACAGAAATGGGGGATAGTGAAAGGACTTCAGGTGGTAATGAGAGGATTTTTGGCAATAGAGGTGACAGTGGGAAAGGTATAGACAACTCGGCCAATCTAGGTCAAGGGCTCGATAAGAAGATGGATGCTTTGTTGGATATGTTTTCTCTCATGTTGGGGAGATTGGGTAAGAATACTCCACAGAACAATACAGGGCATGCCGGTGAGCATAGTGCTTCCAACCAGCATAATGGACATGTTGTCCAACCTTCAGCAAGCAGCACATACATCTCTGCTAGACCATTCAAACCCACGTTTTTGGCACCAACAAATCCACGTCCTGCTTTCGAAGAAAATGCTTCAACTGTGGAGAAGCTGAGGATAGGCCGTACTGAGTATGAAACTCTCCCTGATGAAGTCAAGCTAGACATATCCTTCAATGATTTCATGGGGCTTAGGAGGAAGAATAAAGGAAAAGGGAGGAATTATGAACAAAGGAGAACATCAGTACAAGGGGACTTGAATCAAACCATCAACAAAGTTATGTTACCACATTTTGATGGCACAAGCAAGGTGCACATGTCACCTCATATTGATCGTGAGCTCGAAGGAGAAACTGTGACAGTTGAAGAGTGTGTGGAAGAGCCCCATAATACGCCCCTTGACTTGCATGTGATAGCAAGTGATGTAGATCAATTCGGTGAGAAGAATATAGCAGCAGACTTGAATCCTAATTTGGATTCATCCCATGAAAGTTTTGAGACCAAGGGCTTCATAGAGGATGTTGGTAATGATTTTGAGGTGTTTGTACCTCCTCTTGTTGAAGATTTAGTGATGGATAGTTTTCCTCTTGTTGCTGTTCAAACTCCTCAAGAGTTTTCACAAGATGAATTTATTACAAGTGATCAAGAAGACCTTTATGGCATGCATATGACTGTTCATAATGAGATCAGAAACATACCTATAGATGATAGGTTCATTGAAGATAAGGATGATAAAAAATTTCAAACAGCTAGCTCTAAAGATTCCTTACTTCATTTCAGTGACAGTGTTAAGGGTGGGCTTGGGTTTGAACTTCAAACCCAACCATTGGAGGGAGGTATTTATGAAGATATCAGCTTTAGTGATTTGGGAGTTGACCTATTCCAAGAATCAACAATCCAAATGTTGCATAGAGAACACTTCTCTTGTGATCAAAACAATCAACCTCTCACCATTTGGGATCCAGGTGTGAGGGCACTTAGTGATGACAAACCGGTATGGGATGAATTTCCCTTTGATCTGGATGAAGAAATGGAACTTGATAAGGGTTCTCTATCAGCAGACAATGGTGTTAATATGCTTAAGTTTGGGGCTGCTTTCAATTATGATCAAAGTAACATGGAAGAGGAAACAGAGTTTGAGGGCCATATGGCTCTTGAAGATGAAAGGTTTGGAGGAATTACCAAACTCAAATCTGATTTATCAAGGCATGAAGCTGATTGCAATCAACGAGTTGAAGACTTAGTGAAGTATGATGCTTTCCAAGACATTGAGCATTCTCCACTAGTTGGTGGTGAAGAACAAGAATGTTGGAGCAACAATGAGGGCAGCAAAAGCGTGAAACGAAGTTCTGATTTTCAGTTGCAGCCTATCAGCAATTTACCATCTTCGCATTCTTATGAGTGTGAAGGCCAACCTGAGGTGTCCGTTGAAGATGAAGTGCGAGCTCTATCTAGATTTGATCGCACACATAGTCTGGTTGAAGGGCTTATTTGGGAGGCTCAGCTTGAAGAGAGACAAAGAGGAGTGAAAGATGAAGTTGCTCTTCCCAATTTGCAACTTATCAGAGACTCTTTGGAGACATTGAAATCTGATTACATACACTTGATTGAAGATCGGGATCATGCCATTGAACTTGCAAAGAAGACCTTCAGTGCTTTCCAAGGAAAAGAGAGAAAGGTTGATGAGCTTACTTATGAGCTTGAATCAACAAAGGCTATGTTAGAAGAAACTCAAGTAGCATTAATGGAGGTAGAAGATCAGCTTGTTAATTTCAAACTTTCTAAGGAACAAGAGAATGCACAAAGAGCTGAAGAAATCAAACAAGTAATTGAGGAGCTTGATAGTCTTCAAGGGGAGTTTGATTTTGAAAGTGTCTCAAGAAAATCAGAAGTTGCATGTGCTGATTTGGAGCAGCAAGATGAAAAGGATGACTTTCAAGTTTATGACAATCCTCTCTTTGAAGTGGGTGTTGAGGAAACTTATGATAATCCTCTTTTTGTGATGGAAGATGAAACATCAATTGATAATAGCATGAAATGGGATCCTGATGAAGTTTCTCGACACAATATGGAATGTGATTTTCAGCTTATTGAAGATTTGCAAGCCGAACATGAGGGAGATTCGCTCCTTGAAATTGGTAATCTTCCAAGAAGATTGTTTGATCAAGAATGCTTAAGAGGGATTGAGGATGCAGTCTTCACTTTGGAAAATGGACCAAAATATGGTAATTGTACTCTTGTCAATCCATTCCTTGGGTTGAGTGATGCTAGTTTGTTCTGGGAGTTGAATTTGAAGTCATCTTATGTTTCATGCTCCAGTGTTCCTGAAGCTTTCATGGATAGGTTTCAAAGGTTCACCAGAGGGAATGCCAATTTTACAAGTATGCACTTGATTTTGACCAGCACTCAGAGATGTGTTATGTTTTCTTGCCGGAGTGTTGGAGATTATTTTCAGTTGGGTATCCATGCTTGGGATTCTCAACTTGGGTTGATGGAGTTTTTGGCTGGTGGAAAGAGGAACTTTTGGTGGGTTAGTGATCAAATTTTCAGACCTTTGGGTGTTGTTCTACTCTTCACCAACCACTTGATGGCCCCATTTGTTCATCAACAAATGGATTGGAGAGAAATTTTGAGTATGGGTTGGAAAGATGAACAATTGGTTACTCTTGACATTGATCCTTGGACAAGACAATGGCAGATTTTGGGACATGAGCTTGCTGGTTGGAGGCAGACCAGCCATCTTACTTGTGGAGTTACTCTCGTTCGGAAGAGTTTGTCCTTCATCACTTGCCAAAAGGGTGGTAGTTTTCAGTTGGGGATTGCTCTAGTATGTTTTCCTGCCATTTTTGAGAGATTAACTTGCAACTCTATGCTCATCTCATACACTCACACTTGGGCATTTCTTTGGTGCTGCTGCTTTTTCTTGTGTGAAGTACTAAAATCAGATTGCACTTCGCTGACTTCAGCCTTGAATAGCAGATATTATTTGTTCCTTCACACTTATCCTATTCTCGGAGTTCATCTTATGAATGTTTGTGGTGTTAACCTTGAGAGTTTTCTCTCATTGTTGGTTCGGGACAGCGAACTACAACTTGTTTTGATTCATCATTCTGAGACTCATGAGGTTGGAACTATGAGAGTTTTTTGTATTCTTCTTGGTGGTGTCAGTATAATTCAGTTGGTGCATAGTAGCTCCATGAGGAGACGTGAGTATGAGTTGGTTGAGCTCTTGCAAAGGATTGATTTCCTCTTTGCAAGGAGATTTGAAGATGACACTTTTACCATCAGGGCTTCGTTTGTTACCATGTGGAGGTATGTTGAGGAGTTTGATTTTGAGATGAGCAGCCTATCCTTCTTGCCTAGAATTGTGGTTGACAGTGGTATGATTGTTACTGTTGACTTTGGGCCTCTTGGACATGAGACGTCGCATGAAGCTGGTCTCAGTCCTTTAAGATCTTTCAGTTTGAGTATCATGGATAGTAACACTTTGGGGTTACAAGGAAGGTTAGTGCAGCATTGGCATGATGTTTTCACGAATGTGATCAGAGTGGTGCAGCATCGGCATGGTGGGACCTTCCTGAGATGGGTTTGGGAACCTGGGATCATACTTGTTTTGGTATGGATCAGTCTTAAGTTTTATGGAGTTATGGTGGTATTGCTTGAGGACAAGCAATTTTGGGAAGGGCGGATTGTAATGTCCCCGTTTTTAGCATTGCTCCTTTCAGTGATTGATGGCCTTTTCCTGGTGTGCTGTTGGCTAATCAGAGACAGAATTAGGGTTTCTGGCTGCTTGGTGAGTTCTCTTGAAGATTCAGGGTTTTGTTTGTTGGAGTTTGGGTGTTCGGATTCTGGATTCCTTCTGGGTTTTCAGAGAGCTTCGCAATGGTGGCGCATGCATTACATTCCAAGCAACTTTCCGAATTTACTATTTTTAGTAAATCCTATTTTTGGCAGTGGTCCAGTCAGCACCAGCTCAGTCAACTTTCCTCTTCTGGCAGTTCATTGGGTAATTCTGAATTTTGGCATAAGGGGTTCATTTTGGAGGAATAAGTATTTTAATGACAATAATGTTTTATTTTATAAAATAACCCCTTGTCCTAGTATTATGACTTTAAGTTGTTTTAAAGAAGGGGACCTTGAGGGGTATTGTCTCATGAAGGAAATATTTTATATTTCTAAAGTCAAAAAATATTACTTGGAGAAAAGGATGCCTTTTTATGAAGGAAAAGATTTTAAAATAAAGTTAAATTAAACCTTGAGAAAAGGGGCGCCCAAATTGGAGGGAAAAGAAGACAGTCAAATTTGAAAGTTAGGGTTTCTAGAAGCTTCTGGAAAAGCCATCACAAGTTTATAAAAGGAGGTCTTGGTCTTCATTTTCATTATCTGATATCTTGAGTATTGTTATGCTGCCGAAATGGTTGCTGGATTGCTTCGAGGAATGAATGCCTCCTAGCTTGGGCTCGACTTCGTGCTTGAGATAGCACCTAGTAGAGAGGTTTGCTTGTTTTGAGTGAATTTGTAGTGAGGTTTTGCATTGTTTTGATGATCTTGCATTTTGTAGCTGAGTACTTGCATTTTCTGTCATATTCTAGAGTTGCTGAATATCATAGCTGATTCGAAGTTTCATTCATATATCAAAAATAAAAAAAGATATTGTTCTGGGTGTTGGTCATATCATCTTCTCTACTTGGGGCGACCTTACTTGCAAATTTGTGGGATTTTTAATGAAGTTTCTGATTTTATAAAGCAAATTCGTCATTTCTTGAAAGCCCTACTTTCTGGAGTGCTTTGGGATCCGTGCCATTAATTAATAGCCACTTTTAGCTGCCCTTTTCATTACTAAACTAGGCGCCATCATTTTAAGAGTGTTTTGCATCAGTTTTCATGTAATTTGAGTGAGAAATGAGTGAGTTGTGAGCTTTTCATTGAGTTTATGCATTGCTGGTTCTGTAATTCATGTTGCTGGTCTGTCAGATCAGACTTGAGAAAATTTCATATTAGCAAGGGACGGGTGTTAGGAATTCATTATTGACCTAGTGGATGACATCTTTACTATTGCAGCAACTTGTAGAGCTTAAATCCTTGACCTTGCAGGCATTCTACTTCTTATTGTAAGCTGAACAGTACTACTGTCAGCATTTCTCTCAGTTTTGCTTATCATGTTTGTAATTGCCCACTGAATAAGTGGAAGAGGCTGGCTTGCAACCTATTTACTTTAATTTGCATTTTAATATCGTACATCTCCGCCCTATGGTAGCTCCATTCCCACTCCGGGTTTGAAAGCACATTTTGGGTGTTGAGTTTATTCGAAGTTGCATTTGTATTTCTTTAAATCTCCACCAAATGGTCGCCTCATTCCATTCTGGTTTGGGTAGCACATACTTGGTGTTGAGTTACTTTCAGTTGCAGTTCTGATTTATTGTACTGACGATCCTCTTGCCATATGGCAGCCTCTCTCTTGTTGAGATTGAGTGCGCATTCTTGGCAAAGAGTTATATTGTAACTGCTGGTTTGATTTATCTAACCCTAACGGGTGTGTTGCATTGCTGATTGTAATTCAAAAATCGAAAAAAAAATTGGTTCGGTATTGTACAAATTTTCCCACACTTAGAAACTTCTTCTCATGCCTCACCCTAGACTAGGCGCATTTAGGGGGCTGAGGATGTTTTCAACACTTAGAAAGTTTTTCTCCAAGTCCAACATGAGCATGGGTGCACTTTAAGGGGTGGAGGAGGAAAATTTTATACTTAGAAACTTTTTCTCACCTTGCCTTATGATGGGCGCATTTGACTAGTGGACGAGGAATTCCTCAACACTTAGATAATTTTCTCGTTTCTTCCTTGACTTGGGTGCATTTCAGAGGTTGAGGAGGAATTTATGCCTTGCACATTTTTTTTTTTTTTATCTCCCCCTCCAGACTTGGCGCATTCAAGGGGTCCTCAAGGAATTTTCATCACTTAGCAATTTTTTCTCCAAGCCAACTTTTTCTAGAGGGCGCATTTAAGGGGCTGGACAGGAAGTTCCATGCCTTAGAAAATTTTCTCAATCCATCTTTTACTGAACATGGGCGCATTTGAGGGGCTAGGCAGGAATTTCAAGACTTAGAAAATTTTCCATAGCCCCCCTTCAGTCTGGGCGCATTTAGGGGGTTGAGCAGGAAGTTTCTCATACTTAGAAATTCTTTGAATATCCTCCATGGCAAGGTGGGCGCATTTCAAGGACCCTGCAGGATTTTCAAGACTTAGACAAATTCTAGCTTGCTTGCCCCTTGTTTACTATATTTAGTAAGCCTCTGGTTTTCATACTTCTGTAGCTTGGATTGATTTGAAATTTACACCACATGATCCTCATGATCTAATTGACCTATTCACACTGCCATCTTCTGTCAACCTGCTATTTATAGCTTGCTTCCGGAGGTGACTTACTATTTATAGAAACTGCTTGATTTCAGAACTTCTGCAACTCTGCTCGACGTGAAATTTGCTCCATGGGGTCCTCGTGGGTTGGCTATCTTGTTTGCACTAGCGCTTCGCGCTGACTTGCTATTTATAGCCCGTTTCTATAGTGCCTTACTATAAATAGTAAGTGTTCAGATTTCCTTCAAATTTTACCAATGGACTCCTTGGAAGATATTGATCGCAATGGGATACATCAGTTTTCGGAGATTTTGGCGTTTGACCCTTCATTTTGGGTCCCGAAGCTGGAAACCCTAATCTGACTTGCATGTCGCTCAAACGATCTCCGTTTGACCCTGTTTTTGTTGCATGTCACCCTGTTCGTGATGTTGAAGTGTTGGGCAGCTACCAGAGTGATCCTGCTAAAAATAGTAAGTGTCTAAAAAGTGACCAATCAGCTACCGAATACGTTTATATGTCACATAGCCCGAGAGATCTCATAAAACCTAGAAAAACCCAACAAACTGGACTCCATGCGTGCACTGGCTAAAAATAGTAAGTTCCTGAAAGGTGATCAATTCTACCTGCATGTTACCTTGCTGCGTAGCCCTTGAAAAACCCATGATGAATATGTTGACATGCACTGAAAAGTCTAACATGCAAACCCTAAAAATAGCCTCTGAAGACAACTCTACAAAAAGGTCCTGATCTTGGTTTGCATGTTATTGTTACATCACTGCGAAGCTCCCGAAAAACCCACAAAGAATATCCAGACATGCGTTAAAGACTCCAACATGCAAAACCTAAAATTAGCCTCCGAAGTCAAGACTTCCGAAAGTTATCATCTCATCTTGCATGTTATATCATTGCGTAGGTCTCGGAAAACCCAGAAATATTCTCCAAACATGCACCGAAAAACTTCGCATGCAAACCCTAAAAATAGCCTCTGAAGCCTGAATTGTTGAAAGTCAGTATCTCAGTTTGCATGTTGTACCATCGCGAAGGTCTCGAAAAACCCAGAAAGATTCTTCAGACATGCATTGAAAAAACACACATGCAAACCCTAAAATTAGCTCCTGAAGCCCAGATTGCTAAAAATAGCAAGTTGTCCGTTTCAACTCAAAATTTGCAAGCAAGCAGTTTGAAGTGTCTTAATCATGATGCAGCAGTCAAAATGCAATTAACCAACTCAAATTGATATGAAAAACGCAAACCCAAATTCTACAGACTTAGCTAAAACTTCAAATTTAAGCACAAAGATGGGCACATCCCCAGAAAGACAAGCAGCAGAGAGAGAGAGAACAGGAAAACCCACCAAAATCAAGCCAAAAGATGCAAAGGAAGCAAAAAAAAATTAGGGGGTCCCCATTTGCAATGGGGCGATGTGTGAAAAGGTCACAACAGGGGTGTACCAAAATCAACTCACAGACACCAAATATCTTCGCCAATAGGTTCCTTGGGTGTCAAAACCTCGAGATCCACCATTTATTTGATAATATCTTGCAAAAAAAACTGCTGCTCCACTTGCTTGTCTAAGTTTCCTAGCTGAAAACATGAGAAACGTAAGCTAAGGCTCGCTCAAAAATCATGAAAACAGTCATGCCCCGACCTGCACCCTTTGATATCTGATAAAGCATCCCACGTAGCATCATTCCACCGGTTTGCACAAAATTTCCATGGTGGAATGATGAGAAATCTACATTTTAGTGATCAAAACCCTTGAAATTGAGGGTTTCAGACCACCCGACTGAAAAACGCCTCAAAATTCAATACTCAATGAAATCAGGCCCAAAAGGATTCAAAAGAAAGCTAAGAGGACGATCTAACTTATTCCAATGAGTTTCAGATGAAATACAATCGTACAAATCCGTACTGAGCTCGTGAAGTTCTGAAATTACAGTAAAAATGCAGAAAACTGGAAAATGCTTCAATATTTCTCCTTCAAAATGCAATAACCAGCTTGCCTCGACTGAGTTAGAGGCTTATTAACATGTCTACACCTTATTTTTTTCAGTTACAAACCAATATTCGAAAGGTGGTGCATTAAACTCCTTCAAAC
>VDFB02392633.1:0-47342 GCA_007258455.2 Sequoia sempervirens | reverse complement strand
CATCCAAAATGATTTGCTTTGGTAGAGACATTTTGGACCCATTAGGAAGGCTATGGGAGACAATATCCTTGAAAAAGTAAGAACATATGCTTGGTTTGAATGCCTTGTTTGTGTTTGGGATGTTTTGATCACATTTCCTATGGCTTTCCAGGGCAGTTTTCCTAGTTGCCATTACTAGTTTTAGTAGTTTGAAAGATAGGAAACATAATTAAATGAGAATTGAATAGAAATGAAGGATTTTCATGGTTTCATGTAGTTTCAACAGCCTAGAGGTTAGGAATATTGATTAGATTTCAATGCTGCAATGTAATAAACAGTTTGAGCCGTATGCCGTTCTACAAAGAAGTAGAAGTGTAGTGGATTCTCCTTTTAATCCTAGAGTGAGAATGAGCTTTCTAAGTGCTATGATTCAGATAAGTATTGAACTTATTAAAAGATGTTTTAATTATGAATAAGATGGAGCTGATTCAATTAAATTCTCATCAGTATGGTAGAGATACAAAGTTTGATGCATTTTTAGTACAGTACGGTTTTTGTCATTATTGTTGGATGCAAACCGTACTTTGGTTAGCCGATTGTTTTCATCTCCACCAATCTTGAAAATTTACTAGATCCTCATGATGTTAAAAATGTAAAACATCTCTCCAGGAGTAGTTTATTTTTATTTTTAAATCTGATGAATTTGAATATAGAATTGTAAATTTAGTTTTTAACTTTTTTTTGTGTTTGCAAGGATGTTGCAGCTGCAGGAGGCTCAAAAGAGGTTATCTGATGCTGAAGTAATTCTATCACAGATACAACATAAACGTGAAGCAACAATTGAGGATGCATTAATTACTGACTGTAGCAAATCTAAAGTTAAAAAGGAGGGCAATTCTCAAAGCCCTCAATCTGAACAGGATAGCTATGGAAAAGAATGGCAATCTAAGCCTAAGCTAGTTGTCCCAGCAATCAAAAAAATAGAAGAAGCAATGAGGTCTACAGATGTTACCAAGACAAGATCAACACCAGCTGTAATAAAACTTATTTCAAGGGATGGACAATTTAAATCCTCTGGAATTAAATCTAAGTCAGGGGGATATATATCTGCATCCGAAGTTGAACTTGTGAATCTTTCAGACAACGAAGATTCAGAAGAGGAGATACCAAAGCAGAAGTCAGGTATTCTGTATTTTCAACGTTGGACTTTAGCTGGATATTTCTTAAAATATTCCACTATGTGAAGTGCCATTATATCCATCTGTGATATGAAGCGAATGGTTTTGCTTTCCCATTTTACCTAGTGCTTGTATAAAAGAAATCCTTAGTCTTTACTGTTGACATTCGGTTTTAGCTTCTATGGAAATATAGAGTATTTTAATATTGTGTTACGTACGGATATCATAATCAAACACCCATTTTGTGTACATCTTATGTCTTTGTATTCTTCCTCTTCAAAACTATTTGTGGAATATGTGTTGGTTATAGTCATTTCCAAAATAAGATTTGCAATAAAAGTTATCACGTTAGGGACCCTAGTATATGAGGGGGAGTCTCTGTTTGTGCTGGGGCTTTCCTTAAACATATATTGTTTAAGACAAGTCTGCCACTGTTATGATCCATAGATGGCTATTTAAATCAGACATTATAACGCGTGTGAATTACAGATAACTAGAAATGGTTATATCTAAGCTAAGAGAAAATAGGTTTTATATTTGTCTTCAAATTCATAATCATTTAATTTGTATGAAGATAAGTTGCAGATTTTTAATCTTTGTTATCACGAAGACAGGCATATGCTATGTTGACACCTAACATGGTATTTGGGCACGACCATATGATCTTCCTAAAATGTAGAGTTATATTTTTTTCTATTTCAAAGTGCTTAGAAACTACAAAGAATTGGAACCATGAGTTGTAGAATGGGAGCTAGTATGTAAACCCAATCTATAAACAATTGTTGTTATTATCAACCATTATCTTTGAAATATGTACTATTTATGTTTTCTTAGTGTAAAAATGTCTCATGTTACAATAACTGGTTCAAGTAAAGATATTTGCACTAATCCTGGTATCTATAGCACGTTTATCTCAAATTTGACCTCGTAATAGTATGATCTCCTAGATAGTATTGTCTCACGATAGATTGATGCATAGTTTGCAAACTTGGACTCGCCGCGGACTAGACAGCTCAAATATATGACTTGGACTCAAGACTCGGGAAAAGACTTGGCTAGGACTCGGCAAAAAAAAAAACCGTAGTTTTACAAAAAACAAGAACAAATTAATGCATTTAGAGAACATAAGAGCCAAATTTGATTATCAAACACTCATAATTCAAAGATTACACATGTCATATGATCATCAAACACTCAATAATTGAAATTTAATCATTCATAGTCATCAAATACTCATAGTTTCAATGTATAACAGCATCATAAGATTATAAATGTTTACATATAATCATGTCAAAAAGAGGAAAACATTTACAACCTTGAGTGTTAAATGAAACAAAAAGTAAAAAAAAACATGGGTTTTTAACCCTTTTTGACTCCCAAGTCCGTGGCGAGTCGACTCGGCTCACCAATGGACTCTCGAGTCCGTTGAGTCCGCAGTGAGTCCTGGAGAGTCCGTGAACTATGGATTGATGAAATAATTATAAGATAGTTTGGGAATGATGTTTCATAACATTTATTTTCTTTTCTTTATATCACATGTAATGTCCCCTAGTTGGGGTATGCCTGATTTTTCCCAAAAGTAACAATTCAAACAATATAATTTGTTTTACAAATAGTATTCTAAAATTAAATCATATAAAAGTTATTGAACTTAAGAGTAAATGAACAACTAATATAAATAACATCGCCTAATTGGATATAATCTATTGTTTCATTTCCAATAACCAATCATAGTAAGGATTGGAAAGGAAAGCATGATAGGGCGCTCAGAGACTATTCATTACAATTAAGTCCAAGAGTGTGGCAATCACTCCTTGGCCCCAAGTGGCAGGAACTCCCGTTACCATCCACATGGGGTGGTCTACTTACATTGTGGAACTGGTCTGCCGTCTTGCCCAATCGTGTTCCCTTGCAAATGCATGCCTGATTGCTTATAGGGAAACTAATAGATTAAATCAATAATTATAAGAGCCTTAAATAGACTAGCAATTCCCATTAGTAACTAGGTTAAAGATACATAAGAGATTATATATATAAAAACATTATACTCCATCATGATGCATACCAATCACTTATTATATTCAATGGTTGCTACCTTTCTGAATGCAGATGTTTATTTATTTTCTGATCTCCTTCAATCTGAACAAACTCCCCTTTCAAATCCGATTATAACATATTAATATATCTGCTGTTATACTCAGAAATTTGCTCTTAATGGGACTGATTTCTCCTGTTTTCTGCCTTTCTTCTAACATCCATCTCACCTTTATTTTATACCACTCATATGCCTCTTCACCCAAGAGAGGCAATCCTTCACAAGGGGGCCGGCCTCACATTTTAAACACCAATAAATTTACTTTAATCTCCCCAAGGTGGCGCTACAAAAGTGCAGGTCAGCCAGCATTTAGTACTTATTTAATTTATTTTTAAATACAAATAGGGGTGATTCATAAAGGGTGATGTCTCCTCCTCCAAAGATATGCTAAACAAGGCCAGGGTTGGCCTTATAAAATGGTTCCTTTGGATATTATGGTTTCGTCCAAAGGTACAAGCAATAGCACTATCATGGAACAAATTCCTCTATAAAATCTTAACAAGGATTTGAAATAAATCATAAAGTTTAATAAAAATCATTAATATTAAGTTTGGCTTTTTTGCTTATAGAACTTCGCTACAACACTAGGGGACGGTTGGCTGTCCCCGAGATGGTTAAGGGATGTCTGAGACGTCCCCAACCATCCCAAGGATGTTCAGTTGTCCCCTACCCATCCCTTGCCTGTCCCCATGTTCTTGGGAGGTTTCCTGCAATTTTTTAAAAACATGGACAAACAGGGGACGTCTTTGCATCCTCAGAATGTCCTTCATATGGGTACACTTGGAAAAACCCAATGGACGCATTCTCAAGGAACATAGGTGAAAACCCTTTGTAATGTCCGCATTTTTGGGTTCTCTTGCATTGCAGTTGGCATTGACCTTTTCAGCGTGTGTGAGCCTTATCAGAGGAATTATTTGAAGTTACCAATGAACTCAGATGGTCTAGAGACTTGTATGAGACTTTTTGAAGTTATTTTCAGCCTTTGGTGTGTTATCCAAGATTCTTGGAGAGGATTCTCAATTTTCATCATCGGTATCACTCTTGAGCAGTCAATTTTTGATCTCGATGCTTTTTGACAGTTTTCACAACTTGGGTGCATTAATGGCTTTATTTTAATTATATTACTAAGGTTGTTTAATATTATTTAAATTATTTAAAAAGCAACTTAGTGTTATAGCTCGTTGGAATTGGGATGGAAAAATTTAAATGTTGAGATGCTGATAAAGTGGCTTTATGTGCTGGGAATAATTAAATAAATTAATTTCGGGGATATAAGGCTTATTTAATTAATAAAGCGATTTTATATTGAGTTTTCCGAAAAGTTCTCGGGAAACTTATAAAAGGAGGTATGGAGAGCTCTTTGGGAATATGCACAGATTATTTGATTTTCTTTTGTGAAAACCTTGTCGTTTTGTGGGATTGAACTTGGTTCATCTCAGCCTTCTTGAGGACGAAAACCCTCTTGGAGAAGATTAGCCACGGTGGTGAAAGATCTTCCCTTGTAGGCTTACATATTGTTGCTTTACAATTTTACTTGGTATCAATGGCCGATAACAGTATTGGTAGGGTATAATGGGGCACAATGGTGAGACTGATTCAAAATTATTTTGTATTGCGAACAAAGGGAATAATGTAACTGAGGATTAGCAAAGAGCGCAGGTGAAAAGATAGAGGAAGTGTATGTGGCCATTCCTTGTTTGAGTTATCAATGACAGTATCTGCTGATGCTTGTTTAGATTGTCTATTATAAGTTATTAATCTTCAAAGAACATTTGTGAAATGAGGAGCTGATGTTGATGGTAGAAATTTACTAATATGATTATTTGATCTGCTGGATCCAGTCCTAAAAAATACCTTTGCAGCATTTGGCTAAGACTCATGTTATTGGATTTTGGACATTTTCCTGCCGATGTAAGATAACTGTGAAATCTAAATGGATAATTTAGGGATGTCTCAGTGAATAATCAAAGCTTAAGGCCATATTTTCACAAGTTTTCTTGTCTTTACCTTTGCAAAGGACTGGACAAATGTTAGAAGCTTTTCAAAAGCATAAGGACAAATATGTACTCATTTTTCTTCATTAAAGCATATAAATTTTTTGACAGGAATCACATGTCATGGAATAAACCAGATTACAATATAAGAAGCCACTTTCCACATTCACACTCTTGTATATGCAAGTAGAGCTTGGTTTAGCCCACAAATTAGTTATTTTCATCAAGTTTAGTTGCAATTGACCAACAAATAATCCTAGTGAAGATGCAATGAAGCGTTCAGTTACTGCTCCTAGGTCTAAAGTAGGTGTTTATCCTCAGTATTTGTTCTTTTTATAATGACATGCTAGATTTGCTGCTAGTTTTTGTAATTGTTTTTGTTTACTTAATGCTTTGTTACTATAGTGATTGGGAGATTTGTTCCTAGGCATCTGGAGTTTTGTGGTCATAGGCAGTTTTTTGTATTTTACTTGCAATAGCTCTTCTAAACTTTCTTTCCTTATCAATTCTTGTGACAAGATAATTTTGATAAGCTCTTTTTATATCCTTTTAAAACCCTTGCCTTATTTGTTTTAACATTTTTGACATTTGTTTTCTGGTAATAAATGCTTGGTTAGTGTGTGTATTAACACGTTTTGATTCACAATGAGTGGAAGCTTGTTTTATATATTTGCTAAAACTATAATAAGGCAACTTATAGAGATTACAAGTTAATTTTGTTGGATTTTTTGTTTTAATGATTAGTCTGCAAATATTGTTTTTGATTGTGCAGATGATAGAGAGCACGTTGATTTGATTTCAGAAATACGCAGCAGTAAATGTGCATCCACTATTCAATTTTTCCACCCAAGCTATGTTTCTAGTCAACACAAGCGAAAGCTAAGAAGCCTTGTGATAAATCATTCCATTGGTCATCTTTGTGCGACCAGGTGGATTTCTTGTAGCCTATGAGTAAACTGCAGTTCTAGATCTCTTTAATATTCTTAGATATGTCTCCCCTCTCATGTTATGTTTTCTTTTTCTTGTGATGGGTACTCATGATTCTATGTTATGTTTTTTTGCTACAAAATATATGCCTTTAACTTGCTTTAGATATTAAAAATTAGTTTTTACCCAAATATTGTATGTATGGGAGAGAAAAATATGGGCTTGAATAAGTATTGATTGCAATTCGTTGCTCACTTGGTCATTTCTAAAGGTTCTATAACAAAGACCAAACATTCAAATTTCATCGAGTCACAATGTAGAGTAAGTTTGAAAGTTAGTTTGCGAGTGTAATTGGAATGTTGTAAATTTGAAGGTTAGTTTGTAAGTTGAATTACATTGTTGTGAATTTGAAGACTAGTTTGTATAAATATTTTTGCTGATCTTTTAAATTAGTGATCACGAGGTCTGCCCAAAGCTTAACAACAGGCTTGACAAAGAAATGACTAACTTTCCTTGCAACTTTTCCAAAATACAATTTTATGGTGGTACTTTATATCTATAGTTATAATTGACAACTTTTAGTGGCATTTGACTATTAATTGTTCATTGCATAAGACTAGCCACCATGGGCGATTCTTTTTGAGGTTTGAACAACCAATTGCTGGCTAACAGGTGCCTCAAATTGGTGATTGTGGACCTAAGTTATCAGTTCGGATTCAAGTACATTGGAATGACTATTATATTTGGGGATTGAGTTCATTTTTGGTTTGTTTGTACAAAAAGCATATAAAAGTCATAAATATATGCATATTTGCAGCCTATAAATTGTAATTAAGTTAGAATACTGCGACATCATATAATAAACAAGTACATTATAATATAATATATAATTACGTACTTATATATCATGGCCAAAATGTAAATTTTAATGAACAGATTTAATGCACAGAAAATTAATTCAAATCAGACACAATAACACAGCAAATACCCTAGGAAAACCCTCCTCTCGAGGGAGAAAAACCCAGCAACAAAGATCTCTCTTATATATATAAATAGTGGCAACAATTCTCTTTACAATGAGGCCAATTATAAGGCCAATCTTCAGCACCTAACACAAGATGCAATGGCAGATAATAATCTGCAAGTATCTAACTCTGCCTTTGAGTAAACTCGCAATCTGTACTTGAAGAAGTTTGCTCTGCCCTTGAATAAATTCGCAATCTGTACTTGAGGAAATTCGCACTTGAAATGATAGAATGAATCGAACTTGAATGATGATTGAATAGATGAAAGTGACCTTGTATATATACAAATGTGAGAGAGGTCGCACCTCTTCATGTACAAGGTCGGCCATAATACAAGGAATATAATTACAAATAATAAATGCAAATTATAAGGAAAGTCGGCCCAAGAGAAATTATATTGTTGCCAAGAGAAGCGCCCATTCTCATTAAATGACACATATAAATAAATAGCGATAGGCTATATTGATTTATGTCTTCACTCGTGGCTGGAAGGATGAACCCGAAGCTGCCATAACATTAACACTCCCTCTCAGCTAGGGAGAGAACTTCCAGCTGCTCAAGACAAATCACCTCAACATGAAACCCATCACATTGGCTACAACCAGATGTGAAAAGAAGAATATCACCTCAATGTGATATTAGATATCACCAACACGATATCAACCATAATGGCTACAACCATACTATGGTAAGTACAAGTGTTCATCACTTGCGTGATGTTGTCACCTCAACGCGACTTTCACCATGACTCTCTGAGGGTGAAACACAAGTACAACATATTTCATGGAGTCTCACACATGACATCCACCATGACTCAGCTCAGAGGGTGGAAACAAGGGCTTTCACCTCAAATCTCAAAGAGAAATGCATTAACAAGGGCTTGCACCTCAAATTCCTCCGCCCTCGAGGAAAATGCATTAACAAAGGCTTGCACCTCAAATCTCCTCCGTGAGGAAAATGCATTAACAAGGGATTTCACACCTCGAACTTCTCTCATAGAGAACTCATTAAACAGGTTCACCGATACGACTCTTCTCACCAAGGTGGATTCTCCACCATACCAAGTTTATCTTTGAAAGTACACAAACTTTATCCCGGAGAGTGGCTTGGTGAGAATATTGCTGTTGCTCATTAGTGTTGATGTACCTCAACTGCATGTTTCCGCAGCCATATCTCTAATATAGTGGTATTTGATTTCAATGTGGTTGGTTCTGTCATGAAACACAGGATTGACAAAAGCTTCACACAACTCTGATTATCACAATGAATGATAGTAGGCTCACTGATTGTCCAAACAACTCGCGAAGGAGCCACGGCTTCATACCGGGCTTCTCGAGTTGCCATACAAGTTTAATGTACTCGGGCCTCTACCTGCATCTAATGCTACGTGATGACCGCCTCGGCCGCACTAAGAAATCATAGCGTAACCCAACTTGAAGCAACAACCGTGAGGTGCTCTTCCGACCGGTGAGACAATAACCTCGCCCAATCGTAATCGAAACCATGTAACTCCAAGTCCAGATTCCAAGTATACCTCAACCCATATCCAACCGTACACAAGTATCTCGTGATATGTTTATTGCAACAAGATTTATCCGTCTGCATCACACATATAAACGGGCGGGCGCAATTTCATTACATAACAAATGTCAGGTCTAGTGTTAACTAGATACATCAAAGATCCAATTAGCTATCTATATAAGGTAGGATCCACCAAGTCTAAATTAGCTGCAACCTCCTTCAACTTGTGTAAGTTGGTCTCCATAGGTGTGGACATGGATTTGCAATCCATCATACCAAATCTCTTAAGTATATCAATGGTGTACTTTCCTTGACTTAGAATCATCTCATCTGGTTTCTGCCAGACTTCTAATCCAAGGAAGTAATGCATGAGTCCAAGGTCCTTCATCTCAAATTCCAAAGTCAACTCCTTCTTACACTCAAGAATCAGGTGATCTTCTCCAGTAAGGATCAGATCGTCAACATATAAAACCAAAATTAATGCATCACCATTGATTACCTTGAAGTAGAGATTTGAATCAGCATCATTCTTCAAGAAGCCTAAACTTGACAGTACCGACCAACTTCTTCGCATTCATGCACAAGGAGCCCGCTTAAGACCATACAAGGCCTTCTTCGCTTTGCAAACATGTGACTCCTCCTTCCCATGAACCTCAAATCCATCGTTGTTCTATATAAACCTCTTCCTCAATCACTCCATTGAGAAAGGTTGTCTTCATCAGTCCATCCGTGAATCTTCCATCCTCTAGATGCCATTAATAGCATGAGGACTCTAATCGGCGTAACGAGCAACAGAGCAATGTTTCTTCATAATCAACTCTTCTCGAGAGAACCCACGCAGCCACAAATCTTGCTTTGTACTTCTTCAGCTTCCATCCGGCAAAGATGCTTTAATCTCTTTGAATAGCCATTTAGAAGATACCACAGACTTGCCCTCGGGTCTAGGAACAATGTCCCAAACATCATTCTTAAGAATTGACTGATACTCCTCTGTCATAGCATCTTTCCAAACCTAATGACTAGATGCTTCCTCAACACAGGTAGGCTCGGATTCTATAATCTGACTCATTAAGGCAACATAGTTGGAGAACTTATGTGGCCTTTTACTTTCTCTGAATGTGCCTCTAGGAGTTGCAAAACTTTCAGCCTCTTGCATAGTATGCCTGGCCCATAGAGGTTCTTTCTCCCAATAACAATGTCAGTAGGCCCATCAGTAGGTTCCAAGGGTTCAATAGGAGTTGCAAAACTTTCAGCCTCTTGCATAGTACGCCTGGCCCATAGAGGTTCTTTCTCCCAATAACAATGTCAGTAGGCCCATCAGTAGGTTCCAAGGGTTCAATAGGATCAATGTCTTCTTTTGGTTCTGAAGTCTCCCTCTGAATCTCAGGAGTATGGTCAACTTCCATATCTTGAGGAGACTCTTCATTATTGATCTCCATATGAATGCCCTTGGATCTCCTGAATGCAACATCTTCCTCGAATGTGACATCCCTACTGATCTCGATCAACTTCTGTCCTGGAATGTATATCCTGTAGGCTTTTGATGTCTCACTATAGCCTACAAATATTCCCTTCTTGCCAGAAGGCTCCAACTTGGTTCTCTTTTCCTTTGGAATATGAACATAGACAGGACATCCAAAGATCCTCAAGTGACTGACTTCAGGCTTCTTCCTTGTAAAGGCTTCTTCTGGAGTCATATTCTCCAAGATTTTATGAGGACTTCTGTTCTGAACATATACAGCTGTCCTGGAAGCTTTTGCCCATAAGAAGGTTTGCAAATCTTGATCATGAATCATGGCCTTTGCTGCTTCCACGATTGTCCTGTTCTTTCTTTTTGCAACACCATTCTGTTGAGGATTATAGGGAACACAAAACTCCCTCTTAATCCCTGCATCAATACAAAATTTTTGAAAACTACCAGAGGTGTATTCTCCACCATTGTCAGATCTGAGGACCTTAATTCTTTTACCAGAAAGATTTTCTACTAGAGCTTTGAACTCTTTAAACCTATCCAACACTTCCTCAGACTCTTTAGATTTCAAAAAATAAATCCAAGTCTTCCTAGAGTGGTCATCAATAAACAAAACATAATACAGGAATCCACTCGAAGATGGAATAGACATAGGACCACATAAATCAGAATGAATAAGGTCTAAAATACACTTAGATCTATTTTCTCTACTATGAAAAGGGGCTTTTATATTCTTACCCAAAGCGCAACCCTTGCAAGTACCTTCGTGCTCCTGGTTGAACTTAGGAAGGCCCGTCACCATCTTCTCCACGATAGGTAAGGCTCGAAAGTGTAGGTGAGCCAATCTCCGATGCCAAAGATCACATAGACTTGAAGAATCATGAACCAAAGCTTGTAGAGGGCGAGTGCAGACCCTGTAAAGACTTTCATGTCTAACTCCAATTACTTGAGCTTCCTTGAAGCTAGAGTTCTTCTTCCACACTAGAACTTTGCCTTTGGAGAAGGCAACATGATATCCTTTATCTTCCA
This sequence comes from Sequoia sempervirens, assembly GCA_007258455.2. Lineage (NCBI taxonomy): Eukaryota > Viridiplantae > Streptophyta > Pinopsida > Cupressales > Cupressaceae > Sequoia > Sequoia sempervirens. The sequence goes on along the minus strand of VDFB02392633.1, from coordinate 36,123 downwards.
AGGCTGAAATGGAAATAAGATTGCGCTTGATTCCAGGAACATAAAGAACATTACTCAACTGAAGTGTGATGCCGGAATCCAAATGAAGTGAAGCGGTCCCAAATCCTTTTATGGAGTAGCTAGCATCATCTCCAATAATGACTTGCTCGGAAGACTCCTTCTCCACCAAACTTGATAAGTGCTCCTTAAAACCAGTGATATGTTGTGAAGCACCACTGTCAATCAGCCAAGTGTTGGTGTCATTAGGTACACTGCTTGCCAATGCCGAGTAGAACAAATATTCACTTGAATTCTTTTGCGGAGAAGCATCATCAACATCCGCAACGGTAACTTGTTGGTTAGGTCTAGTTGGACAATACTTGGCGAAGTGCTCAAACTTATCACACCTAAAGCATTGAATCTTGGACATATCCCTCTTCTTCTTGAATGGAGGTGCATCATCATTTCCCTTGTTCCGATTCCTCTTGAAGAATCCTTTCCTTCCATCTTTTCCTTTCTTCTTTGAAGCATGGGAGGCGAGAACATGAATGTCTTCATTCTTTGAACTTTGACCAATGCCTCTTGCCACCAACCTTGATTCTTCTTGAATGCAATCAGATCTTAGGCGATCAAACTTAGGCAATTTTGATCTTGCACTGATTCCCTGAATGAAAGATTCACAAGACAAAAGTAGACCATTGAGAGCAAGCATAGTCAAGTCCTTGTCATCAACCATATGCCCAATTGTTGAGAGCTGATCTCTCAAATCTGAGATCCTCATGAAGTATGCAATAACTGATTCACCTTTCACCATCTTCACATGATGAAGTTGTTGCTTTAGTGCAAGCGCTCGGCTGGTATTATTGATTTCATACATCTCTTCTAATGTTTTGAACATGTCTCTTGCTGTCTTCAACTTAGAGACGATAGGCACAATATGATCCTTGACGGAATAAACCAATATCTTCATTGCTTTAATATCTTTCTTCACCCATTGTAACTTCTCTTCTTCCTCCTTAGGTTCAAGAACGCTAGACTCCACGAACTCACCCAAGTCATTTTCATGCAAGGTAAGCATGATCCTAAACCTCCATGATGTGAAGTTAGATGCACCCTCGAGTCTATCCTCGATCTTCAAACCATTCACCAGCTTGACTAAGTGAACAAATAGGGTATGTTGATTAGCAATAATCTAATCACGATCTTCTCAAACCCGCTCTGATACCATGTAAATTTTAATGAACGGATTTAATGCACAGAAAATTAATTCAAATCAGACACAATAACACAGCAAATGCCCTGGGAAAACCCTCCTCTTGAGGGAGAAAAACCCAGCAACAAAGATCTCTCTTATATATAAATAGTGGCAACAATTCTCTTTACAACTAAGTTACCGATTCGTTTTTTGGATTCGGGTACGGGTACGAGAATCCGGTACGGGATTCGGCAAAAAATTTTTGGGGTTGGGTACGGGTTGGATATGGCTTGGATACGGCAATACAAAAAAATATAAAAATCAGAAATATATACATATTTGCAGCAGTAATTAAGTTCAGAATACACCACCATATTAATAATAATAGTCTAAGAGACTAAGACTAATAACATAGCAAAAATACATCACCACTTTCATAGTCACTAAGTATTACTCGAATGTCATCATCATGATATAAAATTATAAATTAAAGTTAAAACGTTTACAATCAGCCATTATTGATCATTGATCAATCAGAATCATATGGGTCATCAAACAAACTAGCATCATTAGATGCTACATTTTGTGTAGAACCACAAATAGCATTAGTGGCACTCGCACAAGCACTGCCACTAGCAGTAGCACTCGCATTGACACTACCACTCTCGTAATCAGTAGCTACTTCAGGTTCATAGTCATCATCAATATCAAGTGCTGCTAAGTGACTTGTGGAAGCATCCAAGTCAAGCTGCTCTGGCTCAATATCCCACCTCCTCGTGTCTCCTTCTTTGTAGGAACTTTGCTTGTGTGTAAGGAGGCGCAAGTTTGAATGCACATACACCAAGTCCTCTGCCTTTTTTGAATGCAGCCTATTGCGTTTTATTGAGTGGATGAAGGAGTATGTGCTCCAATTCCTCTCAAAAGAAGATGAACTAGCAACCTATTAAGACCAAATTAAATAGTTAAGAGTTACAAAATTTAACTAAACAAAATTTAAAATTAAAATGACAAATATAAAACTTACTTGGGATAAAACTTTTATTGCAATAGGTTGGAGGTGCATGTATTCTTGCCCATGGAAGTACCACCAACTATGAGCATCCACCCTGCACTTGTCTCGAAGAGCATCCATATTTTGATCAACACTACCAGAGCAAGCAAAAGCCATGAACTCAGCCCTGACTCGATCGCGTTGGTCACGATCACTAAAGATTCTACGAATTGCTGCCTTGTACCCATGAGCCACTTCACCATCCCTATATGGAGCAACTCTTGATGATGTAGCAAGTACCTTAGGACTATAATACTTGGGACTCAATGCAAAAGCGAGAAGATGCAATGGAGTGGTCATTTTGTTCCATCTATCAACCATGATTTCCTATAGCTCTTTGAAGAATTTTTCTTCAGGATCTTCCTCTTTTGCATTGATGATGACTTTCATCTTCTCAATCATTGAGTCGATACCATCATATACTTCTCCCAAACAAGGTCTATCCATGTTTGTATAACGGATCATGCTCAGTATAGGCTCAGTGAAACTAACCAGGTACTCAACACGATCCCACCAACACTCATCTAGGATCCTTTGCCTGACCCTATTTGCCCTTTCACTGCTAGATTGCCTCCATATGGCCCAATTAGGGCTGATTACCATGGCACAGAGTGCCTCACGAACCTTTATAAGCCGTCTCAACACAATTGTGTTGGAGGCAAAATGGGTCTCTGCAACCTGTTTGGAAATCAAAATAAAAATTAAAATGTAATTTAAATTTACAAAATCAAAATTTAAAATTAAAAGAAAACTAAAAATTAAAAAAATATTGAGAATTAACTTACCTTCAACAATTCCAATTTTGAGAATTGTCTAAATATTCCTTGTGTCATATGGTGGTTGGTGATAAACATTTGGATGTCTTCGCCCTCACCATACACCTGTTTGATCCACTCAATTTTGGATCCAATTTTTTGTAGCATTAGATTGAGGGAGTGGACAGCACAAGGTGTCCAAAAAATGTTTGGATACTTCTCCTCAACCAATAACCTAGCAGCCCTACAATTTTTGGCATTGTCGGTTATAACTTGCACAACATTTTGATGGCCCACTTCTTCAATAGCTTGGCAAAGGATGTTAGCAATAAATGGACCATCTTTCACCATCCTTCACAATCCATTGCTCAAAAACATTGCCCCTTTAGGGACACAGAATAACATTGATCAATGGGCGATTTTTGCATCCTTCCATCCATTAGAAACAATGCTCACCCCTGTTTCGATCCATGAATCCCTTATGGGCTTCAAAGAGTTTGCTACATGTTTCACCTCTTTCTCCAATAAGGTGCAACGCACCTTCTCAAAACCTGGGCCCTTATACCCCTTTGGAGCCTCATTAATAGATTTCACCATTTTTTGCCAATATGGTGAACGAACAACGTTGAATGCCAATCCATTGGCATAGAGACATCTTGCTATGTCTTGATCAGCAATCTCTCTTGCCTCATTCTGAAATGAAGCTTCCAACGGTCCCTTGGATCTTTTATTTGATGTGGGCACGGTTTGCTCTTGAGGAATGTTCATAAATGGATGGCTATCTGCAGGTCGAATATAAGTAGCCGTAGGTGGTGTAGGGGGTTTCATGGCTCGAGATCCTTTCTTCAAAGGATGGCTTGTTTTAAGACTACTAACTTTTTTCTCTGATTTTTCTTGCTCAGCAATATATTTCAACACTATGTCATCCGGAAGGCCTTTGCCATCACCTTCTGGAGGTCCTGGACAAGGTCTGATGCCATTATCAGAGATTCTACACAAGTGGGCTTTCACTCGACTGTATGAGCTTGTATATTGAATTTTGCAATGACTACAAATCCAAATAAATACTCCACCACCTCGACATTGTTGAACCATTTCTACATATTTCCAAAGGGGAGAGGATGCATTTATTTTGAAACGAGATTGGGCTGTGGTGTTAGAAGCGGATGCCATTGTAATACCTAAGGCACAACATATTGAAATAATTTTGGTATTGAAATTTCAAATTTGAAACTTAAAAACTTAAATTTAAAAGAATGAGAAGTAGAACAATCAACAATCAACAAAACAAAATAGTTTATTTGTTAAAAAAAATGTAGGAAAAAAATAAAAAAAACTTCAAAGAAACCTACCTCTTTTGATTCTTTGAACAAATCTTGCTCTATAATCTTCTTGGCAACGAACGGAGGCTTGCACATGCTTAGGAATAGCACAGCTATCAACTTTGACAAACCAATGATCAGCCTTCGAATCTATTCAAGCTTGTGCAAGCAAAAACGAAAGTTCAGCAATGGAGGCAAGAAAATGCGTTTTTCATTCACAAATTGTGAAATGAGAGTGTTTTTACCTATTTAGTGTCTTTGGAGGTCGAAATTAGGTTTACAATGAATATTAAATCATATAAGAAGTCAACATTCGGTCAAAAAATATTTAAAAACGTTTAAAAACGCTTTTTTAATTTCCGCATGGGCGTTTTTTTGGCGAAAATTCATTGCGGATTCGCGTCGGATACGCCAAGCCGAATCCTGTTTCGAATCCACAGAGGGCGACGAATTTCTGACGAATCCCCAGGCCGAATTCCGTATCCTGTGCGAATTTCTGATGAATCGAATCCGAATTTTGAATCGAACCTGAATCGTATCGTATCTAGGGGCAAATACTGACGAATCGGTAACTTAGCTTTACAATGAGGCCAATTATAAGGCCAATCTTCAGCACCTAACACAAGATGCAATGGCAGATAATAATCTGCAAGTATCTAACTCTGCCTTTGAGTAAACTCGCAATTTGTACTTGAAGAAGTTCGCTCTGCCCTTGAATAAATTTGCAATCTGTACTTGAGGAAATTCGCACTTGAAATGATAGAATGAATCGAACTTGAATGATGATTGAATAGATGAAAGTGACCTTGTATATATACAAATGTGAGAGAGGTCGCACCTCTTCATGTACAAGGTCGGCCATAATACAAGGAATATAATTACAAATAATAAATGCAAATTATAAGGAAAGTCGGCCCAAGAGAAATTATATTCTTGCCAAGAGAAGCGCCCATTCTCATTAAATGACACATATAAATAAATAGCCGATAGGCTATATTGATTTATGTCTTCACTCGTGGCTGGAAGGATGAACCCGAAGCTGCCATAACATTAACACAAAAAACAAGCAGTAAAATATTTTCTCAATGTGACACCCACATTAAATGTTTATTCCAATGTCCATACAACATACAATTGCCCCCAAGAATGCCTAACCCATGTGATACACGTATCCCTAGAGGCACCACAATTAAATATTTATTTTTACATACAACATACCTTTCCCAACATTCTCCCACTTATTGTATACATTGCACAAGGAGTCAAAAGTAAACTCAATCATCAAGTGAACAATCTCTATAGACAACATGTAAGATCAAAACATCCATGTGCTCCATCAAGATGCCTACAACAACAACCAAGGTGACCACCATCTCAAACAAGAATGCTTTCTAGTTCTATCATTCCAATACATGAAAAATAGGATACTATCCAAAGGTGACGACACACTAATTGTCACATGGAAGGATTGCCAAATCCTACCTTAACTCGATATCTAAACACAAATAACAAATCCAATGGTAACAAATAGGTTTAAGTAGTTGCCAATAACTCACCAATAGTTGGAATAGCAACCACAACTAGTTGTTAACACATCCAACTAACCATACCTAAAAAATAATTTATACTCATAATCATAGGTAGATCTTCTGCCATCAATAACCAACCTAATCCATAATCATAAGTCCTTGTAAAACACTATCTAGCACAAACAAGTCTTAAAGACCTTCAATGCCATAGTATAATAAGAACATCCAATTAAGGAGACATATACATCCTAGAACTCCCATTGCACGGGTAATGTCAAATTTGAAATCAATCAAATCATCTAGAAGTCCACCATAGCACTCATGAAAAGGTTGTGGCTATTATTATCAAATATCATTTACTATCAAAGAATATACAATATTTACAAACCTGCAAACTAAATTGTTGCAAAATAGCTATGCCACCATTGATCTCTATAGCTTTTCGAAGTTCTCCATATCACAAAAACAGGACATTAAAGAGCCCCCATGTTGTTACCCAAAAAGAAAACAATAAAGTGCAATAACAATAAATGATCACAAACATAGAGATAACAATAGTTTCATGCAAACTTCAACTCCAATGTCATGTGAACATGAACCTCCAAGAAGAAACAATAGACTGCAGAGAGAAAAGCTGCAAATCAAAACCATGTCATATCAACACCAATGTGCTACAATTTTGATAAGTAAGATTTCCTTCCCAAATCACCAAATAAAAAAATCCTCTTCAACATCCAACCATTCAACGACAAGTTCAAACATACCATATATCAAAAAACTAGCTAGGATGTAGGCCTCTCCAATCGAAAGAGGATCAAACAAACATCCATTACTTGAACAAGGGAATACATTCCCAAAGCCATCCTTGCACTCCTCAAATTTGTCTTCATAAAAAAATTATATGCATAAGGAGACAATGGAAAAAAAAACATGCCAAGTAATCCTCAAATAAGCCCTCTAGAACTAACATCCATAGCTCAAGACTCATTCCTGTGAGAAGACAAAGCATCAAACAAAATGCATTTGAAAACAAGGTGGGTGATACCTATCAGATGATTCTCTATCGGTTAGACCAAGAGTAGGGAATGAGATTGCTTGTTTTGAGATGGCATCGAGCCACAATGACTCTCCATGAACAGTCTTCTCATCAAGTCCATGCTGAACTCACATCTAGCTCCAAGTGTAGGCTTCCCAGTCTTCCTATTGAAACCTCATCAAGAGTGAGTATCTCAACGTAGGGTCCCCATAATAAGAGCTCTCTAGCTTACCCAAGTCTACCAAGCATCCATGAACACCCAACCGACCATCCCATGCCAACTAAACTCAATACTAGAAGACTACCAGAAATCACTGAGAAAGCTCCAATTGTAGAAATATGAACTCACCATAATGATGTGATCTACATCTCCTAAAAAGGAGATCATAAGTCTCTAATGAACATATATGCTTCCAAGAGCACTTGTATCATGTCAGAATTCTAATCGACAATCCAGAGGCCACCATGGCATAGTAACACCATCGTGTGATGTCCCCTTTTGGGATAACCCTAATTCTCACCCTCGTAATGTCCCCTTGTCAATTGTACGATAATTTTTCCAGAATGCTTAACTTGACATATTGCATTTGTCCAATTGAGAGCATGAACAGAAATTAACAACAGTTCTGAACCATAGATTAAATGAGGACAAGAGATCACATCATATATTTCTATGGAGCCCCAGGACACCAAAATATTGTTTGCATTCATGGACAGTAACTATTCTAAGAAGTTCTGGGCAATAACATTAGCTGATTACACATTTCTTGACAGTTCTGTGCTTACTTTCAGAATCTTACAACTCATCTCAGTACTACTAACGCATTGGAAGCACTAACATATCAACAATAGATACTGAGCATTTCTTGAATAAGGTTCCACACTCATTACTCAAGAGTACAAGTCTGAAACATTATGCTCAAAGAAGATGACAGGGAACTGGTATACTGCTAATTAGAAGATGGGAGACTTCCAACTTCAGAGATTAGACTTAAACAACTTGACAACTACCTTCTTCTGTCAACCTCATGATGATTCTCACATCCAAATAAAGCTAGGGCACAACCTTTACTTTGGTCTCAGATATGCGTCTAGGCTCAGAGAGTCATGCCAAGAGTGAATTCAATCCACACGCCCCCCTATACTGTCCAGACATACTTCCTTAACTCAGTCGCTCTGATAATGGCCTTCTAGCAATGTTCCCATGCAGCAATAACACTGAGAAACTTTAGAAAATGAGTCGCACTAGCTTCAGAACAATACATCACACTCCATGGCTCATTAGTCACTTGGACACGAGTTGAAACTCTTCAGAATCTAACGAAAGTGCAGCGCCTACGCATTAGATAATACTTCAACCTCCTTGTAAGGGAAAACCAACCACCATATAACGAATCGTGGCACTGTGATTTCAGTCTGTAATAAGCATATGAACCCGAAAAATGATCTTCAAATGAAACCTCCAAGAAGCACAGATTCCATATTTCATTTAATTCCCAATTCACATTCCTTTTCCTCGTATCCCCCAAAAGATCCTCCTAAAGTTTAATCTTATATCTCCCTCCTTGGTAGATGATATCTCCTTTTATTTATTCACACCCTTTCTGCAAAGCCATGTCTTTTAGTATTAATAAATCAATGCTTTTTTATATTTATCATTTTATGTCTATTAATTTATATTTATATATTTTATATTTGAGAGTTTATAATATTATTAATTTTATGTAATTTCTTTAAATATATATTAATGATATTCACAATAATAATGTTAATTTATATTATATTATAATTATAATACTATCTAAGATAATTATAATTATAATAATAATGTTTTATCTGAGATTTCTTATATTTATATTTATAATTTGATATTTATTATTTGTATTTTAGTATTATTTTGGTGTCTTCATTTCGGGGGCATGACACATTGTCTAAACCTAAGTCACCAGGTTTGAATTCGAATTTGAGTTTGGCAACATTGAAATTTGGATGAAGTTTGACAAGGAAAAATTTCAAAAAGTATAAAATTCAGATTAAATTTGCCTTATGTAATTTTTTAAATTTTTTTATAAATATAAGTAATATATCCATACAATTGTCTAAATAGTTTAACATTGATAAATAGATTTGAATCATTACAAAAAGATGACACATTTATAAAATATAAACCATAAGAAACATGTGAAATCACGATTGCGAAGATGTTCTTTTGTCAAAAAGGTACAATAATAGTAAAGACTTTAGAACTTCAAAAAAGCTCCAAGTCATCAAGAGCACTTGGTTGAGATGCTAAATCATCATCATCTGTATCACTACTCAATTCATCATCTGCAAAGTTAGGCTCATCTGCAACTGGCGCTGGTGTGTCTTCAAGAATTTGTTGTGAGGACGATGGCTGACTGACACCACTGATTCAACGAATATTTAAAATTGACTTCTGATTAGTGTTGAAATTGTTTGGTTTGATTCATACTTTCCAACGGCTTCGAGAAGCCCTGCCATAATTTCAGTGTCACCTTGTCTATCAATAGAAAATAACTTAGGCTCCAAAAAGCAAGCTACTGCATGTAAAGGTGTGTGCATCATTTTCCAATTGCAATCAACTGTCTCCCATATCTCTGTATATTCTGCTTCTACATTATTTAGTGCTTTTTGAATAGTTTCCTTACAATAGTCCATGCTTTCATAAAACATGCCAAGGCAAGGAGTGTCACCATCAACTATACGAAGCACGTCAACAATTGGTTCACATATAAGTGAAACCTTTGCTACACTTTCCAAAAAATCGCTGTTTAGAATGATTTGCTCTATGGTCTTCCCCTTAGGACTTTTAGAAAGCACTGAAATTTCCCACTCATTGGAGCAAATAACAGACTTCAAAGCTGCTTTTTCTTCAACCACTCGTTTCAAAGTGATATAAAATGAAGCAAATCTTGTTTCACAAGGCCTCAACAACTCCTTGGATGCATGTTGCCTATAAAGACTCAATGTGAGACGGTGATTCTGTATGAAATTTGCAATTGATCTCCCTCTGCGAATAGCTTCATGTACTCATGGGAATTTAGCCAAGTCATGAAGCAACAAATCGAGACAATGGGCTGCACATGGGCTCCAATATATTTGTGGGTACTTCTCTGCAATCAGCTTCCCAACTCCCGCACAATTTTATGCACTATCAATTACCACTTGAATCACATTTTCCATCCCTACTTCAAAAATGGCTTCCTCTAATATTTGAAAAATATAGTCGGAAGTTTTCTTGTGGTTCATGGTGTCAATCACTTTCAAGAAAACAACACCATCAGGACAAGCCACATAAATATTAATCAATGGCCTTTGACATATATTTGACCATCCATCACTCAATATAGTGCAACCTGTTTTCCTCCAAGAGGCTTTGATAGTAGCTGATTTCTCAGTCACTCTATCTTTTGACCTCTGCAAAAGAGTTGTCTTGATAGCCTTTGAACTTGGGGGTGTGTACCCTTTGCCAAACTTTGCAATATTGTGAACTGCATTACGAAAATGTGGATTTCTCGCAACATTGAATGGAATAGCATGTGTAAAACAAATCAGTTACTGCATCATCCACCTCCTGTTTCTCTACTGGTTTCCAAAAGCTGTTCAATGATCCATGCTCTTTTGATACCCTCACTGGTTTGGATAGAGTAGAAGAGGAAGACATGACAGATGTGAATCTAGATACATCTTCAATTCTCTGTTTCTTTTGTGCCTTCTTCATTTTTCCTGCAATTGAATTGGATTGCTCTTTCTCTAAAGCAGTTCTCATTTCTACTTGAGAATGGGAATTAAAGAAAGAGCCCTTAAATCAATTATTTTCTTGTTTTTCTTTTAAATGAAAACTGTGCTAGTGGACAGACATTAGGGAAGGCTTCTTTCACATAATTATAGCAATATCAAGGGCACCATCATTGAGGGCATAAGTTCAAATACTTGTCCAAATCTCTCTCTGTCATATCTTGATCTGCCTACTTGTAATTCATAAAATAGAGATGACCATTGAATTTGAGTCCCTGTGGTTAAGTTGCAGAACTTGGCCTCATGTCTAGGAGAACCCTCTTATTTGGTTTATAATAAGGTCTATTGATTTATTGTGTTATATGTTTAAAAACTGAGGAATTAATTATCATTTTCAGCATCATCATTTTAGAAGCACTTGAGAACGGGAATTAAAGAAAGAGCCCTTAAATCAATTATTTTCTTGTTTTTCTTTTAAATGGAAATGGTGCTTGTAGATGTTTGAGGGTGAGATTTCCAACTTGTAAGCAGGAAGTTTGAAAGGACAGTTTGGCTGTAATGAACAAGGGAAGTTTCATTGGATTGATATTGTTTATAGGGTTAGCGATTAGTGGTAATTTATGTTGTTATAAACATTATGCATATAAACCATATTAGCCATTATGAGTGTGCCTAAAAAGGCATGCAATGAAAATAGTGGCAGTTTTTGTAAACATATACGTTTAGACATACAATAAACAAGTAAGTTTCTGTTTCTATTGCAAACTTTTGGGGAATTGTTTTAATGTTCGATTAGTAATGATGAAAATTTCAGCACACAAGGTTGTCATCCAAGTATCAATTCTATCATAGCAGGTTTTGTTTTTCATACAACTTCCTATAAATGAATGACCTGAATGATTGAAATCTTAATCAATATTGTAATTTTGTGTTTTGAATTTTCTTGTCACAGTGCTCTTGATGGGGTTATAAACTTTTGGAAAATTCTAGAAAATGGGTATGTACTTTTTCTTTTAAATAATGTTATCGAGACAAAGATTTTTTATTATTTATTTTTTTCAATGATTTTAGGTTGCATGATATTCCTAGTATTCATTTATTCATGCAAGTAAATGCTTTGCACATAATGCATTGTAAGAGCATGGGCAGTTGTAATATATAGACTGTATAGTTTATACATGATTTCCATGCATCATTTATTTACATTCTCGTTTTTGTTGAATAACAATCATTAGAATTTGGTGGAAAGGAAATGAGTCAAAATTCTATACACATTGAACATTATAATATAGTTTGCCAATATGTTAGTGTTTTAATTTACACTTTTTAGTGCAACACAAAATAGAACAAATGTGCATAGAACGACTCATTGAATTAGAAGGGGAAATTCCTATAAAAACTAATCTAAAACTAGACAATATTTACTTGCAAATTACACTCTTTACAATGATTTTTGGGGTGTTTTGCATTTATTCTAGAGGAAATGTACATGTGTATCCTTTTGGTTTTGCCTAGGCTAAAAGCTAAGATGCTGATTTCATGCTTTTTGATTTAAAACAAATTCTACAGCTACACACTTATACTGTTCAGTTAAAAACAAAGATTGATTAGGGTAAATACACAGAGTTGAATAGGCTAAAATATAAACATGGATACCATAGTTAAATTAAATGCATGATTTGGTATAAGCCCACAATCTGCACCTTCAAGTTCACCTATAATACAAAACTTGCAAATTCACCTAACGAAGTTACCCATAGCAATTATAATAAAACATTTCAATTAACATTTATGAACAAGAAAGGCATAATAAATGCCATTGAGTGAAATAATTGAATTCTATATTAACAATCATACTAAATAGCAATTCTAGTAATATGCAAGAATGAAAATTACCATTCTTCTCTCTAAGTAAGCGCAAAAACACACATTTATATTGTTTAGAAAACATATTGTACAAGAATATGAAATATCCTTACCAATTTTCTATGCCAAATTTTAGACCTTTCCCAATGTTTTTTTCAGAGAGACATTTCATCAAATGGTTTGCTTGCATTCAGATTGAAGTTTCAGTTTGGTTCAAATGATTCACAAGATATCAATTATCATTTTAACACAATAAGCTAGAAATACTTTGCAATGTTAGAAAATCAGTCGCAAACCTTGTGGCACCTGATCGCACAAGCTCTTTCCCCTTGGTGTGATCTCTCATCAAGCTAAGAACTCACATGAGATTTTAAATACATTTTGTTATATTTAATGCATCTTCTACAATTGGTCTCACTAAACTAATTTTGCCTATGTCCTCCAAAAAGGTCAAGAGAATGGGTTGCACAAGGGGTCCAAAAGAGGGTTGGATGTTTCTCTTGAAGCAATCTTCCAGCCCTTACTTTGTTAGTGGCAACTTATAAAATTTTGTATGCCCACCTCTAAAACAACCTCCAACATCAAGCTCAAAGAAAATAGTTGGATTTTGATGGAATCCTTGGTTACCCAAATGCTATTCCAAATGAAATAAGAGGAAAAATACCAAAGTTTCAAGGAAACAATGCAGTTTTAGGAGAAGAGCATTTGAGACATTTCATCACTATCATTGGTGAGTATGATATTGAGGATGAGAATTTTACGATGAAGTTGTTTGCACTGTCCTTTTAGGAAAGTGTAAAATAGTGGTATATAATCCTTCTAGATAATAAAATAGTATGGGGATAGAATAGTTTTAAATTTTCCCTTCTTGAACTCACAACCATCAAGAAAGTTATAAATGAAATAGTGGTTGAGTTCAACAACAGGGTCATCACGACAATGACAAAGGTACCGCCAAATATTAGGCCTAATGATTGCGTGTGAGATCTATGGTAGTAGAAGCTCCATTTCAGCAACGGGGTGTTGATTTAATCAATGAGATTATTGAAAAATCTAGTGGAGGCCATAAGTGGATTCTAGTAGCAATTGATTACTTTACTAAGTGGGTTGAGGATATTCCCACTAGGAGAGCCACTAGTGTAATGTCCCCATTTTAGTTGTTGTTGTTTTTGGTGGATTTAGCCTATTCTTGGCCCTCGTAGGCTAATATGTCTGGTAAGAGGGTCTTGGTGGCAGTTGGATGAGGTTGGTGATAGTTTTTTCCGTCAATTCAGTTTTGGTTTCCGGTTCCAAGCTTTTCAGATGATTATTTAGCTCAATTTGGAGTACTTACTATTTATATAAGTTACTTTGCAAGGCCACTATTTTTAGACTGGTACTTGGTCACATGGGGAACTGACAGAGTTAACTCCTGCTTCAGATGACTCATTAAATGGACAATTATTCCAAGAGTTATTTATTTTAAAGTGACTAAGGAATTATTTAAATATTTAAATGTTATTATAAAGTTATAATGTAACTTTATAATAATTAAGTCACTTTAATTTTATAAAGTGACTCAAATAAAACATTATATCTTAAAGTCACTAAAATAAAAGTAAAGTGGGAAATATATCTTTATCCCACATTGGCTGGAAAGGTGTGTGAGCTCTCCTAGGAAAGATATAAAAGGATCTATAGGGCTCATTTATGGACATGCTTGGTATATGCTTGGTTATTATTTTCTCTTGGAGAATTTAGGGAAGCTTTGGCTTTTAGTAGGTTCGAGGATGCAAACCCTCGAGCTTGGAGGCAGTGGACGAAAACCCATTGTCTGTTGTTGGAGATATCATTCAGGTGTCTCACTTTGTGCTTCAGATTCAAACTTCTGGTTATCCAATCTGATTGTAAGTTCTGTAGCTGTGATTGGATATTTCTGTTGTTATTCTACTGAAGTTTCGAAGGAAATAAATATATTTAATTTCAGATCTTATTTCTAAACTAGTATTATATGATTTACATTGAAATCTGTTGCAAGTTATTGGATAAATAGAAATCTGTTTGCATGCAACTTATTTCTTAAATCTTCTGTGGGAAAAACTTGGAGAAATTTGGGGCAAACATTTGTGGGGGATGTTACAGAATTGAGAGTTTTGAGTCAGATCTAGTTTGGCTCATTACAGTGGTATCAGAGCCACTATCCTACCAGCCTAAGGGTATTCAGCTATAGTTGCATCAAATGGCAAGAGATATGGTTTGATGGTTATTTCCTGCTATGGAGAAACAATTGGAAGACCTTGCTCAATTACAACAAAAGATGACTCTTGGTTTTGTTCAATCACAACAAAAATTTAATCAGGATTTGCAGCGTCTTGCTGATTCGTTGTCAAGAGAATCTCAGCATACTAATGACTCTTCCACACCTACAAGTAAAGGAACTCACAATTTGTTTGCACAAGGCGAGTATAGGGAGATTTGCAAAAATCTTCATGAAGAATTTGAGAAACATGCTGATGTATTTGAAGATAAATGTTCTGGAAAGTTCTACTTTCATATTGACAAAAATATAAAAAAGTTACATAATATAAAGAGGAGACAAGTTACTGTAGATATTTAAGATATCTACCTAACTAACCTACTTGATACTGTAGAAACAATATATGAGACTAAATTAAACTAATAACCTAATTGACCATTAATAATACAAGAATATATATATTCTAACACCCTCCCTTAATGGTCAATCCGTCAACAACACCAAGTTGCCCCTTGAATTTTACAAACTTATCCGGGCTTAGAGACTTGGTGAGAATATCTGCAGTCTGATCCGCAATCTGATCCGCAGTCAGAACATACTGCAGCTGAACTGATCCGTCTTCTACCAGCTTGCGGATGTAGTGACAATGAAGCTCGACATGCTTGGTACGTTCATGGAAGACTGGATTTTTGGCCAGTTTGAGCACCCCTTGATTATCAGTGTACAAGGGAGAAGGTCCTGCTTGTGACATGTGCATGTCAGAAAGCATCCTACGAAGCCAAACTGCCTCACATGCTGCTTTAACGGTTCCTCGATACTCTGCTTCAGTTGAGGAAAGAGCCACTGCCTGTTGCTTCTTGCTGGTCCATGTTACAACACTTGTACCCAAATTGAATACATACCCAGAAGTAGATTTTCGGTCATCCACTGAACCTTCCCAATCTGAGTCTATGTAACCACTCAGCTTTGGATCCTTGCATCTGCCATATAGAATGCCATAGTTTGAAGTGCCCTTAACATATCTCAGCACCCGCTTCGCTGCAATCCAATGATCAACTTTTGGAGCTGTCATGAAGCGAGAAATGTAGCTCACTGCAAAATTGATGTCAGGTCTAGTGGCAGTGAGATAGATGAGACTGCCACTAGTTGCCTGAAGGTCGTTTCATCGACCGGAGGTGAATTAGAGTTGGCTGATAACTTCAGCCCCTTATCCATAGGTGTGGAGGCAGGTTTGCAATCCTGCATCCAGAATTTGTCAAGCAGATTGCGAGCATACTTAGATTGAGAGATAAAAATACTATCAATTGTCTGCCAAACCTCAATACCCAAACAATAATGGAGAAGCCCCAAATCTGTCATGTCAAAAGTCTGACACAAATCCTGTTTGATTGTTGCAATCAAATGTGTTGAACTGCCAGTAATGATCAAATCGTCAACATAGACAACAAGAAAGAGAATATCATCACCAGAGTGTTTGACATACAGATTACTGTCAGAAGGGCTGCGCTGAAAACCATGATCAACCAAGTACTGATCAATCTTGAAGTACCATGCACGGGGTGGAGCCTCAAGCTTCACCCATAGAGCCACGAAGCCTACACACTGGACAGTGTTCTTGGTCGGGCAACCTTGAAACCGTGAGGTCAAGGCCATGTAGACTTCTTCCTGCAAATCACCATTGAGGAAGGCACTCTTGACATCCAAATTGGGCTGCAATAGCGAGAAGAAGACGAATTGTGCTCATCTTGGCAGTAGGAGCAAATGTCTCTTTGTAATCGATGCCCTCCCGCTGTGTGAATCCTCGAGCAACCAACTTGGCCTTGTATTTATCCAATGTACCATCGGCATGATACTTGACCTTGTAAACCCATTTGCAGCTGATAGGTTTCTTCCCAGGAGGAAGATCCGAAAGAACCCAGGTGTGATTCTTCAAGAGACTATGATATTCTGTTTGCATAGCCTGTTCCCACTCTGGAATTCCTTTAGCCTCTGAATATGTATGAGGCTCGTAGATGCTGTGGATGTTGGCCATAAGAGCGAAGTTGATTGTGTGTTGCTGCTTGCTCTTACTACGAGTTGATCGGCCCTCAATGAATTCATCATCGTGAAGATCGCCGTTTGTCTTGGCCCACCACTTAGGCCGACAAGTAGAAGTGCCAACATCTGAAACAGGAGTAACAACATCGCTTGGGATTTTTGGAACAAAGTCATCTGGATGCGAGTCCTGAGGAAAGTCAGGTGGTGCGAGATCATGATCAGTAGACTCCTCATCTTCAGAGTCAGAATGCTCTGAAGCCCTCCCATCATGGGAACCAAGAGGAAGACGAACATCCTCATCAGGAACCTTCATAGGCTGATCCGTTGGACTGATAGTAGGGACAAATGGACCAGTAGTCTCATCAATCACAACATCACGACTGAATATGAGATGATTTGTCTCCACATCAACCAACTTGTAGGCTTTGTGATTGTCGCTGTAGCTAGTAAACATAAGTGTCTGGCTCTTGGAGTCCAGCTTGGTACGCTTAGCATTTGGAATCCATACATGAGCTGTAGAACTGAAGACTTTTAGATGGCCCACCTTAGGCTTGCGTCCTGACTAGGCTTCTTCTGTAGTCATCTTCTTAACGGCCTGTGTAGGTGACCAATTCAGGAGGTAGACTGGAGTGTAGACTGCTTCAGCCCAATATTTCTTAGGTACATTTCTGTACTCGAGCATAGAACGAGCCATTTTTGTAATGGTACGATTCCTACGTTCAACAACACCATTCTGCTGAGGGGTGTAGGGTGTAGTGAGTTGGCGCTTAATGCCGTGTGTAGCACAAAAGGAAGAGAAGTCAGCTGAACAAAACTCCCCCCCATTATCTGACCTTAGAGTAACAATATGAGAACCTGATTCTTTCTCAACTAAGGCTTTAAACTGCTGAAATGTGTTGAACACATCTGATTTATGTTTCAAAAAATACACCCACATTTTTCGACTGAAATCATCAACAAACAATAAAAAGTACTTGGACCCAGTACCAGAAGGAGTATTCATTGGCCCACATACATCAGCGTGAACCAGTTGAAGGACCTTGGAGGCTCGCCAAGAATCACCATCCGAGAACAGTGTCCGATGCTGCTTGCCAACTTGACAGGCTCCACAAACTCCATGATTTTGAGTTTGGATCTTAGGTAGACCAACAACCAAACCCTCCCGAGACAGTTGAGAGAGGTAGTGGACATTCAGGTGCCCCTAACGCTGATGCCAAAGTTTGCTGATGGAAGTACTTCTAGCAGCCAAAGCATGCTCTTGAGAATCACCGGAATCAGCAAGTCTATACAGACCATGATCCTCAAGTCGCATTGCGATTGTAGTACGAGTCTCTCGATCAATGATGCTGCAAGTGGAGGAACTGAAAACAACATCTAACTGGGGAGAATGCCGCATGATCTGACTAACTAAGAGGAGATTATGTTCCATGCCGGGAACATAGTAGACGTCGAGAAAGAGTAAATGTCTTCCTCCTGAATGAATCTGGACAGTGTCTTTACCAGCAACTGTGTACTCTTCGCCTCCTCCAAAAATGACAAAATCAAAGAAGGGTTTGAACTTTGTGAACCAATCCCAACGATGAGTAAAAATGTCCCTATGCCCTTGAATCGATATACCAGGTAGAAGAATGTACCGGATCTGCAGTTCTCTTGGCCATAAACGCATAGAATGCAAACTCTTTCTGCTCAGTGTGCTCGGCGACATGTGCTTTTTATTGAGACCCTCCCTACTTCTTTTGTTCAAAAGCCAATTGAGTGCGACAATCAGCCTTAATGTGACCGTATTTATGGCAATAATTGCACTGAACGTTCTTCTTCTTCTTGCTGTCCTAAGAAGAACCAGAGCCTTTCGGCTGAGAAGATTGAGCCTTCCCTTTGTTCTTAGCAGAAGATTTGGCTGAGAACGCTTGTTCTGTGGAGGACGAACTGGTACTGCTTCCAAACTGCTGTCTCCAACAATCCTGTTGTAGAAGCTTGTTACACAAGTCTAGAAACTTCAAGTCAACGTTTGTTGAAGTAATATTGAGCGTCTCAATGAAATGCTCGTAAGACTTTGGCAAACTTTTCAAAGTAATGACGACCATGTCCTCTTCCTCCATCTTTCGACCAATAGCTTCCAACTGGTCACGAATCTCCTTGATTTTTGTTAGATGCTCTTGGAGAGTGGTGTTCTTCTCATCCATCATTATCGAAAAGAGCATGTTCTTAAGAAAGAATGCACGACTCTTATCTGATGTATCATGGAGATCCTTCAGGTTCATCTAGATCTCAGCAGCTGTTTTACCTGACGGCACTTGTGGCAACTGGTCGTCAGTGACTGAAAGCTTGATGAGCATGACGGCTTCCCGGTTGCGTTCATCCCATTTATCCTAATCCTTTCCGGCTACAGTGGGTCGAGTTGAGTGCCCCAAGACGACCTGATGGAGACAACGATATTCAAAGATCGTCAGCATGCGCTGCTTCCAGGTGTTGTAATTCTTCCCGTTGAACATTTGGCTGCTTTTGAGCATTATATTCGTCAGAGATGCCATCACGTACCTCGCGGTCAAACTGGTGACGACAAAATAATGCACAAAAAACAGAAAAACAGAAACCCGAGCACGAATTTTGAGGTTTTACTGAAAACCCAGAAAAGATAAATAAAAACCCAAAAGATTTAAGGAATACCCAAAAAATTTTGACAACACAAATTTCGAGGCACAGAAAATGAGGTACCCAAAAAAAAAGGATGATGACCCAGTTGAGATCTCGGAAAACCCAGAAGGAATCTGCAATAAAAATAATTTTTCGCCTTCAAACAATGGGTCAAAACCCTAGACAATTGTGCTGGAAACCCTAGCCGCCATGAAAGCTTGAAAAAGTTGCAGAAAAAATAGAAAAACTTCCAGAAATTGCGTCTAAATTAGAGGTAAAATGGCGCCTTAGCTAGGGCAGAGAAGATGGATAGAATAAAGACCAAATTGTAGCCTTTAAGCTACAAGAAATGCATGCTCAAGAACAAACAAAATTGCGTCTTTTAAAAAGTTTGAAAATCGCAAAAAAATTGCTAAAAAATGCATTTTTATCAGACACACCCAAAAAACACGCGGGTTCTTGAATGCAGAGATCTGTATGGCCAAAAGAAAGACGCCTAAACAAAGGTCGCGCGACTAGTAGATGAGAAAACGTGTTCAGAAAATTTGAAAATCGCGGCTAAAAAAGACGATTTTAATTGAAAAATGCGCGCTAAAGAAGGCCCTCAGTCGCGCGACCAGAAGATCCCACCCAGAAACGCAAAAACAAGAGAAATATCGTGCGGGTAGGGCAAGAAAAAACGCGACCTTTAGCAGTAAAAAAAGCGGGTAAAAGCTTTCTAAAAAACGCGTCCTTTAAACAACGCACAGGTCAAGAACTTGGGTGAAAGAGGATGCGCGACCAGGAACAAAGGAAGACACAGGCCAAGAAAAGACGCGATTTTTTCTTGCACAAAGCCCTCCCAGAAACCCTAGAGGCAAAAACTCGAATTACGGCTGTAGACAAGCCCACGAATTTTTAGGGTTTTCTCCCTTACTGCTCTGATACCATGTTCTGGAAAGTTCTACTTTCATATTGACAAAAATATAAAAAAGTTACATAATATAAAGAGGAGACAAGTTACTGTAGATATTTAAGATATCTACCTAACTAACCTACTTGATACTGTAGAAACAATATATTAGACTAAATTAAACTAATAACCTAATTGACCATTAATAATACAAGAATATAATATATTCTAACAATAAAAGGGAAGGCTGTTGTAATATTGAACACTTGTTTGATCACAACTCTGTCTAGTCATTATTGGGTAAAGATTGTAATGCATCCACAAGCGAGATGGTTGAAGTGTGCAATGCATCCTTAAGTGAAAGGGGAAATTCCAATGTTGACAAACCTTCTACACATGAAGACAAAATAGAAAAGATAGTTCATGGCAGCCTTGAACAGAAGCTTTTTGTAGTGGAAGATTTGGATGGTCAATTTATGATGAAGGAAGAAAAAATTGTGAAAGTGCTATCAAGGATGGAAAGATTGAAAGGAGTTGGAATTTTAGTAATTGAAAATCCTGTGAATGAAACCTCTCAAAGATTTTAAGTCATGATTGGACGAGAACCCTATCATGGACGTTGAATAATCTATTACTCTACATTGTTTCAATGATTCTGTACCAAGGGACAAAGCAGAAGAAATGTGGTTGGTCAACGACAAGGCGAAATGAGTACTCAATGTTGTCGTCGTTGTATATCTATTTTGGGCGAATTGTATCTGTGCATTAGCTATATTATAGTTGTTGAAATATGGTTATTATAGTCGTTGAATATATCAGATGAGAGATCGAACCGTTCCGGGTTATAGTGTCGGGCATCTCAAAGATGTGATATTGAGAACGGTTTTAGAATAGCACTTGACGGGATAGCAAAGCCGTGTCGGAAATCATATGTCATCCCATTCATAAGGTCCATAATGGTAGTTGAAGACTTAGATTAAAGTCACACACATTTCCGACCAATAGATTCATAGTTTTCAATGACATCCCTTGTTCGTGTTTAGTCACTTGGCATCGTTCATTTGTTTATCAGGTCTCGACTGGTGTAGTGTTGAACATCTTGACATTCTCGACATTTGATGAAAGTTATCGGGATTGACGAATTTTGCCATCGGCACCCCTTTATTCACTACCACTCTGTATCATGATTGTCATATTCTGAATGCGTCTAACACTGGCATATACATTATCTTTATTTACACTGGCGGCTACTTGCTCTTTAATCGTCTTCTTTCAGAGAGTCAGGCTCAACTACAGGAGATGGGAAAAGGCAAAGCTTGTGCATCAATTCATAGCATGACGTGGCTCTCTAGCATAATATGTTCGGGCTTGAGTCTCACGAGTATGTCCCTGATAATGACATTTAGTATATGCTATCTGTGTCTTGCATAGTGTTGATGTGATTTTTGTGACCTCACCAACCAGGTAGAACAAAGTTTCCAAATGGATCCCCTATTCTCTCTTGAACAAAGTATTTGACGTGCTAAGATTGCGAGTGAGATCACGCCTTCAACTCCAAGGTTCTTTAAATGCGAATAGGCTCAGTTTGGTTGATGTGTGTATGCTGTGTACTCACGAGGGGACTTACGTAGTTGTTCACGAGGTGTGTAGTGGCAACCAATGCGTGCTTTTGAAGGGGATTTATGCGCGAATGATTCAGCTTTATGATGCAAATTTCCTAAAACTAATCAAGATTATGCAGAATTGAATGGTTGCAGAGATTTCTAAAGTCTAACTTCTAATCTAAATGCAAATGGATATTACGCTCAATCTAAATGAATTTCGACAAACATTGTTTAGCCTCCTGTTAGACAGCGTCAACAAGGTAAGTGCAATCTTCAGAGGGTGAAAATGATGTTCAAATCACGATTCGATAGAGCAACTACCATCACAACGATGCATAACCACCTATGAACCTTGATTGAAGTTAAGTACTGAAAGTCCAGTTGACCACACAAGACGGACTTACCATCAGCAAGAACGTTAGTGGTATGGATAAAAGAAATTCACTTATATCAAGCATAAACATCCATATCTAACTACAAGCATGAAATTAAGTTCCTAATTGAAGTCAAAGGGAATAAGAAACCTCACGAACTATTCCAAACAAAGTTGAAATTCACCATCAATGAAAAGCTTTATTGAGAATAATCTTTTGTGACAATCTCTTACAAAATTCTCTAAGGGAGAATTCCCCTTCTTCTTCAACAATGCAAATGAAAAACTAATCTAACTTAAAAGCTTCTACTCTCTATTCTGCTTCAACAATTGCTCTCTATTCTCTGATTCTATGACTACTACTGTACAAATGAGGGGGACTCCCCCTTATATAGCTGGCCTATTTGAATTGACGGCCCAGATCAAATTACAATGGAGGGCTCGGATTGAGCCACCTCAGCCCTAGACGAGTTTGCCCTAAAAACCGCCAGAAGGTGGAGGAGTGGCGTCATAAATGCTCCTAAAAATAGCAGATTCCTCCTTTGACCAGTATGAGCAATTAATGCCCACTAACCTTCTAGAAGATTCTCGTCCATGACCCGGATTCCTTTGCTCTTCTCTCTGACCGCGTACGCTATGAATCTTGCCAACACTGCGTCGACCTCTTCCTCTGAAATTGATGGAGTGAGATTCAACTGATACTCCAAGATGGCCAGCATTTGTTCATGTTTCTCGCAAGATTTTCCCCAAGTCTCGATGGAATCCTGTGTGCTCTGAATGATCGTTGAAAACGTAGAGATGTTTTCAAAATCTAGCTGGGAAAATGTCCTCACTTCTGAAAAGAACGGCCGCAATCTTGCCCTTAATCCTTCTGCATCTACCTCCTCATTAGTAAGCCTTCTTGCAAATACCGACTCCAAAGTGTTGAGAATACTCTCACGAATATTCCTCATGGCCTTTCTGATCCTGGAAGACTCTATTGCTGCAGTATCAAAGAAACTCTTGCCTGTGAACGCTGCCGAATGCCATCCACGGAAGTCATATCTGTCACCAGCCTGAATTACTCCCTCATTCACGAGAGTTTGCGTGGGAACACGCATCAAAACAGCAAGGCGTGGGATAGTATTGTCCTGGAAGATGTGGGTATCCCCCCAAGCCTGCTCAACATCATCTAAACGTGAAAGAATACTGGAAGCATTTTGGAATGCCGAGGCGAGATCTGCCATGAACTTTTCAGCCTCAACACGTACACCACTCACCCACTTATCTCCTTCTCGCACAGCCCTTTTCATTTCCTCCAAGCCGTTGATCGGCTCACGTGGCACCTCGGGTGGAAGCTCCGCTGCTGGATTACCTTGAGCAACCGGATGTGCGAGGTTTTGCACATATTCGACCAACGCCCTGTGCTCTTTCTTCAATCTCTTATATTTTCCTTCTTTCTTTACCAGCCTATCTTTTAATGCCTGAAACGAAGTTTCAGCTTCTTCCACCACCTGTGCTCCAGAAGGGCGTCCCAACTCAACAGTGGTGATTGTGTATTTCTCTGGCATCGCATCACTCAAATCGTGATCCTCCCTTGGGGCAGCGATATGAAGACTACGGGAACCTGCCTCGTTAGTTTCTATCCTTGTATATTTTCTCGCCCTCTTCCGCTTCGGTGACTTGCTTGTCCTATTCAAGAGTGCTTCCATTTCAATTGCTAGGCTGGCGTCATCATCTTGGTCCCTTCGGATTGCCTGTGTAAGCCAATTTCGTTGAATATCATAAACAATCAGAGGCTGCTCCTCAGTGGCTTCCACTTCCCGAACTTCTTCCCGAGGGGTGTTTGGTGGAGGCTCAATTATCTCGACCTCTTGATCACTTCCTTCATGTGCCCCAGCATCTTCCTCTCCGAAGGAATAATCGAAGTGGGTGTCCATGTCCGTGTCTTCCCCTTCATCCCGCTTACTAGCAGCTTCAGGATCATTCACACTCTGAGTATCCACCTCCCTGGGCATTGGCTGGTTAATTTCTCCATCCTCCAGCTCTTCATTCCCTTTAGCTCTCTGACTAGCAAATAATGATACTTCACGTACACTGGAAGCGTGAGACACCAACTGAGTTGAGGACGTGTCTTCCGATCCCTGAGGTTCTGGCTGAACGGGCTCTGGCTGAACGGGCTCTCTTCTTTTTGGTTCCGGACCTCGTGTGAGCTGCTTCTTCCTTTTTGCTACCACCGGTGGCCTTCCATCACCCATGAGGTCATACGTGAGAGCGACTGACCTCCTTCTTAATCTGATGACACGCTCATCCACCCAAGCCCTAGTGAATGTCATGACTGGGATAGACAAGGTTTCTAGATCCACAATCTCCGGCTCGGCCCAATCTATAGGTGGTATTGGCGTGTTCTTCACTGCCTCAAAATCTGGATGGGTGACCCTAGTATCCTCTTCCAGTTGATCCGGCACCCTAATCACCTCACACTCCCTGATTAGCTTTAGAGGCAGCCTTGAGAACGTCCTTTTTCTGATCTCGTCCTCGCCTGCAGCATTTGCCCAAAAGTCCTCTAGGTGAGCCTTGTGCTTAAATTCTTCTCCTTGTACTGTTCCAATCATCCTCTTAGGGTCAAAATTCTGTCGGCTCGTGTGAAGAGTCAGCTTGTAAAACTTTAGCTCATCCTCAGCCTCCTTGGCTGCTTGCAAAGTCGGGCACTCCTCGAGTGAATTTCCCAACACAATGGGAAAATGAAGACCTCCCTTCTTCTTACGCCTTATAATCTTGTCGTAGGCCACCAACTGCCTAGACAACTCAAGTAGGATCATCCTGTTAGTGGGGTACCTTGGTAGCTTGTACACGTACGAATCGTACCCTGGCAACCTCAAATAGGTAAATTTTGGGAATTGGATGAACCAACACCCGTATTCTTCGATCAATGCCTGTGCCTCCTCGGAGATCCTCTGCTGTAGCCTTTGCTGAAGTGTTCTCGTGATGTACATGGTAAAGGCGTCATTCACTCTTCGAAAGTCATCAGTGTGAGTAAGATGCAACTGCCTGCACGACTGGTGAATCTTAAACTGATTGTAGCCGCAGCCAATCGGCTCCTGGTACGCCAATCCCCTGTACTTGGTCATTCGAGCCAACATATAGATGACGTATGAGCTCATATAAAATGTTTTTGTTCTTCTGAGGTTCCGGAACTGCTCATCGATGTTGTCACTTATCATCTTCGCCCAGTTCACTTGCTCGTCCCCTTCGAGCACCACACTGATGTAAAAGAACATCCATGGCTCGAAAATGAAAGACTGTGGGCTACCATTGACCCTGCTGAGCAACATAATGATGTCGCAATATTCCTGCTTCAGCTCCTCTGATATTATTTGTTTCGGTAGCCTGGCAGCCGGTGGCTTTGGCTTGCGCATCCATGTGGTGTTTATTCTCTTCATGCACTTCTCGAAGGTTGTGGCGTACATCTTATCCGCCTTGGCCTTGGACTTATACATCATGTTGTCCGTGGCAAGGATTCCAAACGCCTCGCCGATTGCATCTGGAGCGAGATTGGCCATGATCAAACCACCAGGAGAGGTGATAGTCCGATCCTCAGTATTATAGCAGTTGGCGCACTCGAGGATCAACTCAGGACAACGGACTGCCGGTTGGAAGCCTGCTGCGTTGTACAACCCACTCTTCACAATATTCTGTGATGCATCTGTTGGAAGGTTGCCGCCTTGCCCGTACATTCGGCGTGTGAAGGCCTCGAGGTTGAAGGACCCGAGGTTGGTATCCGTCAAATTGCCGTACTTTGAGGTGATCTTTGATTCGGGGACGAAGGATTTCTTCAGACCTTTGATGATCGCCTGCCTGGAGGCGTTAGCTTCATTGTTTGCAGTCTTAGTTCCAGCCTTGCTAGTGCCAGCAGCGTCAGCCATCTGCAAAACAAAAGCGAATATTACTCCATCAACTTTTAAAAACGACAATCACGCGAGGCGGCTGGTAGCTGCAAAATAAATACACGTTAGTAGCGTTAGCAGCCAACTTTGGCTTCTCAAGATTAACTTCAACCTCCAGCAACTCGCAGCCAGAATAAATAACTTAACTCCTCACGAGAAATTTACTCTATTAATCTCAACTTCGAAAAAGCGTGTTAAGTATCAGCAATATTCAAAATCAGCAATTTCGGATTAAAATCAGCAAGCCATCGAATTATAAACTACCAAGTCAGAAATCAATTCTTCGACAGTTATACATCAGCAACTTCGAAGAAAATACATTCGAGAGTTTTTTAAACGTGCAAGTTTAAAATCAGCAAGCTTCGACAAATTAAAATCAGCTTTTCGAAGTTATAAAACAGCAACTTCGAAAAGCAATCAAAAGCTAACACTTCGAAAATTATAAAACAGCAACTTCGAAGGCATTACAATTTAAATCCAATTCGATTCCAATACTCAGCAATTTAACTCTCAGCATAAATAAAGCATTTCAGCATTTCAACTTTAAACTTTAAAAGCATTTTGATTCTTTAGCAAAATAAAAAGCTTCAGCAACTTCGAAGACATACCTCGATAACGTGAAGAAAAAGAAAATGCTAAACCCTTTTACTTCGAAGCACTTCGCAACTTGCAACCTCGAATCTCAGCAACTCCAACAATCGAACTTTCAGCAACTTCAATCTCAAACTTCAACAATCGAACTTTCAGCAACTTCTCGAATTAAATCTCACAACTCAGTTTGCCAGCATAAATCTCAACTTCGAATCTTGTGAGGCGATAATGAAAATCTTCGAAGTTTTATAGCAAAAGGCTGGCGCTAATTTTAGCAGATGCCTTTTATTCCCTTCATAATGACTGACGCGTTTGCTAATTTTAAAAGGGAATATTCCAGTCGTCGGGCAGTTATTATGACAATCTGCTATTCGGGGAGATTCTTTCCTCGATTTAAATTTAAAATTCCCTCCCGACTGCCAGTTACCTCTAGTGATTTCGAGAAAATCATTTTTACATCGATTTGAAGTTATCTCGACTGCGTTTTAAAATGGCACTTTTTAATTAATTAAAATTTATTCTTTCAACGCATTTAAAAAATTCGATATCAATTGTCGAAACTGGCTAGGCATAAGTTTATTTTCCGTCCGTAATTAACTTCCAAAACAAATTCCCCTTGTTAAATCGTCCGAAATATTAAAATTGCATGGGTCAAAATCGAAGGGGGAATTTAATATTAGACTTAGGAAAATAATTAATTAATTAATTAAATTTAATTTCTCTGTCTCGCTAAGAGAAATTTTAATTTCCTCCGAATGCCTTTTGATTTAATCATGCTGAGAAAATTTCACGTGTCTTTGAAGTCAAAATTTAAAATTTTAAATCTCCACTTGATTATTTTTTTTAAACGCCTTTTAATTTTATTTTGCTTTTTTTATTCTTTTTGATCTTCTATCTTAAATCCCTACGTTTTTTTTATTTTACTTCCTTGGGCGCAATCTGGAGAGGGGACATTTAAATCCAACGCCTTTTTAATTTTATTAATTTTCTATCCAAGCTAGGCGCATTTGGGGCATGGGGTTTCCATTTTAATGCCAGGCGCATTTAATCATGGTGCTTTTGATTTCAGAGGGGCGCAAATGGCATTCTTAAGTTTCAATTTCAACGTCCCCAGGCGCAAATCCTATACTCTCCTTCTAGTTTCAATCTAGGCGCATTTTACATCAGCTTCCAGTTTGAGGCGCATTTCCACTTTCATGACTTAGGCGTTTTTTTATGTGTCCACCTGCTGGGGCGTATTTTGCATGCTTAACTTTCAGTTTTTTGACAAAATCTCATCACTTTACTCCTCGTCTCCAGGGCGCATACAAGAGGTCAAGCATTCATCTTGGGGCGCATTTGATATGTAAAGCTTTCAGCTTTTGTTTTGGGCGCAAATGAGAGGTGGAGGTTTCAGTTTTAAACTTGGGCGCATATAGCACCATCAACTTTCACTTTAGCCTTGGGCGCATATAGCACCATCAACTTTCACTTTAGCCTTGGGCGCATATAGCACCATCAACTTTCACTTTTAACACCTCTGGCGCAAATCCCCTTCCAAGGTTTCAATCTTTTGACTTAGGCGCACTTTGCCTACCAAGCATCAATCTTTAACATTGGGCGCATTTAAGTGTTTCAGCTTTCACCTTCGTCTTTCTTCTTTAGGCGCATACAAGAGGATGAGCTTCCAATTAGGGGCGCATATGCCACATGATACTTCTAGTTTTGACATGGGCGCAGTTGAACCCATAAGCTTCCAGGCGCATTTAGACCATGGAGGTTTCAATTTTGGACTGGGCGCATATTAGAGGGTCAACATCTAATTTTGACAAAAGGGGCGCATTTAATGTGTGCAACTTCCATTTTGTGACATGGGCGCATATGAGCATGGCTACGTTCAATTTTGAAATGCCTTAGAAAAATTTTCATGTTATAACATCTTCATGACCTTGGGCGCATTTGGCAGGGTCTCCGTCAAGTTTCCGGACTTAAAATTTTTTTTTACCTCTGTTCAGCCTTCAAAGTGAGCTTTAATGCCGGATTTGAAATTTTAGCAAATTTTACGCCTGTTGCCAGATTTGAGTTGATTTTCTGTGGTCAACCCTAACTCGCCTTGACTTTCTAATTTTAGAAAGTTCCTGAAATTTCGCGCCGTTGACTGGATGCTGACTCCTGATGCCTGATTTTTACTTTGCTTTGAATTTCGACTAACCTTTTCTGTCAGCGCCTGATGTCCGTTTGTACCTGCTATTTTTAGTAACCTGCTAAAAATAGCAACTTCTCAGAAAGTCTTCAAGTTTTGCGTATTGAATGCCCGAAACATGGTGATCGCCGTCGGATGCTGATCCTGTGTGACTGTCGGGTTCCGCCCTTGATTTTAGGAAACCCTAATTGACCTGCTAAAAATAGCAATTGTCTGATTTTCGATTCTCCGTAACTCTGTTTGCTTTGGAATTTGCGCCACGGACTTTTCATCACATGTTTGACCTGTGCTTGCTGAGATGCCGAAGTGACTTACTATTTATAGTAAGTGCCCGTTTCTGAGGCCTTCCTTGCTCCGTTTGCTTTGAAATTTGGACAGTGTGCCCGTCGTTGGTGAACTTGCCCATTTGTGCAGACGCTGAGACTAACTTTCTATTTATAGCCCTTGTCCAAAATGCCTTACTAAAAATAGCAGGTTCTCTGATTACCTTCAAATTTTGCCAGCAAACTCTCGAAAGGATGCTGATCATGATGGGTACTTCAGTTTTGAACATTTTGACCTTTGACTCCTCATTTTCAGCGCTGAAGCTCGAAACCCTAATTTTGTGCATGTCGCTCAGATGAGCTCCGTTTGACGTCGTTTCAGTTGCACGATGATCAGCTTGCAGTTCTGAAGCGTCGAGCTGCTGCCCAAGTAATACCTGCTAAAAATAGAAAGTGGCCTGAAAAGTGATCAACCGGCTGTCGGATGATCTTGCATGTCATACTGCCCGAAAAATCTTGAAAAACCCAGAAAAACCCAGAAAAATTTCCAACATGCACGCACTGGCTAAAAATAGTAAGTTTCTGAAAAGTGGTCAGTTCCATTTGCATGTTATATCAAGCCGCTGCTTCTGGAAAACCCAGAAAAGAGTACCGCCGCCGACAAAGCTCAAAACGCCTCGTATGCAAACTCCGAGCATTACTCAAGGCCGAAAATAAAGTCGCCATCATACTTTGCATGTCACATCACTGCGAAGGTCTCGAAAAACCCACAAGGAATCTCCGGACATGCGTTGAAAAACTCTGCGTTTAAGCCCTGAAAATTGCCTCCGAAGGCAGAACTGCTAAAATAGCAAGTTGTCCGTCTCTGCTCAAAATTTGTCAAAAGTGAATCCGAAGTGCCCGGAATGCAATGAAGTTATCCAAATGTGAAAATCTTAAGAAAATCAACCCTAAACTGACACTTACTAAAAATAGAAAGATGGCAGAATTCAGTGAAAATTTAGGAGTTGCTTGCTGAAGACATGGTAATAACTCTGCTAAGCTCAAAAGCTGACAAACCAACTCAATTTGATCTCAATATGACCTAAAAACGTGAAACCCTAATTTCAGACTTGGTCGAATCTTACGTTCAAGCTTGCTGACGGGAACGTCCCCAGAAAAGCAGAAAGCGGAACAGAAGCAGAACGAGAGAGAGAAAGACAAAAAGAAAAGCCAAAAGACCAGAACGGAGCAAAAATTTATGGGTCCCCATTTTAGATGGGGCGATGTGTGAAAAAGGTCACAACAAGTCTTTAATCTTGAGCAAAGTGATGTTAGAAGGTCGCTTTTTAAAGCTTTAAATATGGGAGTTTGTGGCCGCCTACAAAATCATATCAAGAAATTCGCATAAAAGTGAAAATCTGAAGGAAGATCGTCAAATTTTTCTATCTCTGGAGAGGGGAGCACATTTTCAAAAAGGCGCTCTATCTTTTAGGGGCTCAGATCCTGTTTTTAGGGTTTGTCACCTCCAACAGACATTTGTCCGGCATCATGTGAGCTTCGCAACGAGCTATCAAGCCTGTCAAACGGACCTGTTTTGTTCGAGTTACGAAAGATATAGCGGAAAATGAGAGAAACGACAAATTGGCTAACACTGGAGAAAAGAGTAGCTTTTGAGAAAGGTGCCCATCTTTTTGGAGTGTTAAATGAAGGTTTTTGACTAAATGCCACCGAGATGTTTGTCTCACATTTGCTTAGGCTTCGCAATGCATCCGTCAGTGGGTGAATCTAAGTTGCTGGATTACTTGAGCCAGAGGTCAAACATGGGGTCAAATCTTGGTCAAAATATCAAGGAAAAAGCAAAAGAGAACATTCTCAGAAAAGCGCCTGAGCTTTTTAAGTCTTTAATGCCTTCTTTTTGATGTTCTCAGATATTCAACTTCTCCGCTACATTTAGCTCCCCCGCTACCGGCCTCCATCAGATCAAGATGACTACAACAGCCTACAATGAGTTTTAGGTGTTATTTTGGCCTGTGAAATGGCTAAGTCCGAGGGAAAAGAGCAACGCTTCAAAAGGCTCTTGATTTTCACCCCTGCATGATGTTTTCTTCGGAAAATTGCCTTTGTAGCTGTCATGTGGAATGAGGTTAGCTCTGCAGTGAGCCTGCGATCTAGTTTTGAAACTTGGTCAATCAGAAGTTATGAAGGATTTGTTTTTCCCTTCGTACGAGGTGGAGATGAGTAAATTTGACCAAGTCCGAGGAAAAGAGCAGTTTTTGAAAAGGGCGCTTGGATTTTTGAACCTTCAGATCTTAGTTTTATGATGTTCGGTCTCAAGGTATCTTTTGATCAGTTTTTGTCCTGCTCTGCGATGCACCTATCAGCTAGCCAATCGGTGAAGTCAGTCAGCCAGTGTCAGGGGATGAACAGAGGTCCCGAAAGAGGTTCAAATCCAAATTTTCATTAAAATTGGCTAAGTCTAGAAAACGCCTAGAGAGGTCAAAGTTGATTTTTCGAAAGAAGTTGACTGGTGCACCCTAACTTGAGTTCTAACTTCAGTTAGACTGAACGATTTTTGGGTTGTCATCTCCAGTTCACATTTTGGCATGTTGAGTGTTATTTCAGTTTGCATGTCCAGTTAACTAACTTTGCATGTTGAGTTAACTGAAGTGCATGTTTGAAAATCAACTTGAGTTTGAATGCATGGCGCATTAGTTGAAGTTTTGTGAAGATTTTGTGAAGTTGACACTTCATATTTCAGTCTTCAAAATGGACGCTTTAGTTAAGTTTTTTTTAACTAAAGATTTAAAGCATAATTTTAAAGCATGTGAAGTATGGGGAATTCAATTGTCAACTGAAGCTTAATTCGCATGATGCTTTAAATAGAATTTTGCAACTGAAGTCTTAATAAGGCGACTTTAGTTCTAAAGCATGGTGCTTTATTTAGCTCATTTTAGTCTTCAGTTAACTAAATTGAGGTCCAATCACAAGCCAAGCGCAATTTTCAAGGTTGCATGCATTTCTTATGAATTTTGGTGATGAAACTCTATTTATTCAAGTTTAGGCGTCCATTATTTCCTCATCACAAGCTTAGAAACATACATTCTTCTTGAGCAAGCAGCGATTTAAAGGTGTTACAAGTGTCAGAATTCAACATTCTTCATAGCAACGGATTCAGTTTGTTCAGAAGAAGAATATTCTAGACTTTGTTTTCAGTTTGCATGCAGGTTTCATCGAATTCCAAAACAGAGATAGGCGAATTCTACAGAAGCAGAGCAAATAAAACCTTCTTTCTTCTGTCTTATTTCTTCTATTTCTCATCTTAGGTACTTTCTTCGCATGTCAAAGAAATTCAACATATTTTCAGAATTTGATCATTTGGGTTCACATACTTCAGTATTTGCAGCAAAACCCATGTCTTAGATTTTGTCGAGAAAATTGCTCCGTAGTCTTCATTCTGAAGCTCTGTGCTTTTTTCCGAGAATCTCTTTGCATGTGGGCCTAAAACACATTTTTTCGAAAATTAAGCTATCTGGGTTGTCTTAGAATTTGGTTCTGCACAAAACCCACGTTTCAAAAAAATTCCGAAATTTTTTCCCGCCATAGGCTATTTTTAGCCTTGTCCAGATATTTTTCAGTTTTTCCAGAAAGTTGTTCAAGTATATTCGACTTTACAGTCAAAAGTCTTCATTTTCAAAATGTAGTTTAATCTCATTGATTATAAGATCAAATCGGTTCTTATACATGATTTTGTCAGAACTTCAGATACAGAGTTAAATCATGTTTATCTAGTGGTTAATCTGAGCAGTTTGGAGGGTGTTGGCAGCAATTCATTGAGAAATCTTGAACGTTCCGGATTACTGGCAGCGGCATCTATTCCTGTTACCACCTTTGATCTTGAGTTCGTTCTTGCTTGCATCAAGCATTATGACTCATCTTCACGACAAATCAGATCAGCTGATGGGAGGATTATCTGCAGTCTTAAACCGAAGGATATAGAGAAATGTTTTGCTATTCCTCCTTGTTCAGATAATATCACTGTGGCTATTGAGGCCTCTGAGAAGATATGGGATGGAGATCAAGAGCGTTCACAGAGAAAGGTGGCTCAAAGATGGCTGAAAGTTCAAAAGACTAATATGCCTAAAAAGATTGGTCGTGGTGAATTCAAGGATGAGGTTGCTGTTTTGATAACTTTGCTCAATCGAGTTACTGGTCAAGAGGATGCTAACACTTTCCGATCATGAATGTTTTACCTTATTTCCAGAATTCTTGATGGCACAAAACATTTTGACTGGGTTATGTTGATTAGTGATTGCCTACATCAGCAGATTTATGATTTTCTCAAGTTTCATGAGTTTCTTATGATATCTTACTTGGTCTACTTAGTTGCATTCCAAGGCAGCTACAAGCATCTAAAAACTAATGGCACTATTGGTGTTCAACGTGTTCATGAGTACTATTCTCAATTGGAGTTTTCTAAATCTGAACAAGACTTCCGGCAAGTGAATGATCACTTTTTATGAGACAGTCAGAGATCTTGATATGAAATGCACATCCGTGAAACCGAGGCAAAATCAGCAATGGAGACTTGGGCGGATTGGTTTATCCAATTCCCTACTTTCACATACATCCGGGTTTATGGATATGTTGGAGAGCCTCTGATGTTGCTGAGGTATCCTTCAGACAAGATCATCTTCATGGAGTTTCTCAGACAGATGCAACATGTTCATTTCTTTCTTCGCAGTCGTCATAAGACTGCGGCTACTTTTCCATTTGGATTGGGAATTTTCACATGCAGGACTGCAACAGATGCCAAGCATATGTCAACCGAGATAGAAAGATTCAAGCTTAAAACTCATACTGAGAGGCGTTCCTATGATCCTTTGGGTCATTATGCAAACAGGTTAGAGCGAGGGATTGCACATAAGCCAGCACTTGAAGATTTCTGGGCTAATTGTGAAGATGAATTCGAGGTTCGTCGTCACGTCACTATTGCTCAGCTCTCTGATTACTTATCAGAGGATGTTGATGGTTTATCAGATGATGATGGAGAAGTTCTTCTCAATTCATATGCCAGAGATCAAATTGCTCGACAGCCACTTCGCTCACCAGATTGGTACGCTAAAGAGAATACTTCTATTGAGGAGGTATCTAGATCGGTTATCAAGACCAGCAAGCAGTTCTTGGAGAGTAAATGGAAGCGAAAGTCAGTTCCTGTGACAGAGCCGCTAGAGAATTTTTCTTCATTGCCTTCTACTTCTAGGTCAAGACCTCGGGTCAAGGCTATTGTGATACCTCCTGAAGGAGTTAGACTCAGTGGAAATACGGGAAAGAGAACTACTGGTAAAAGGAAGCAAAAGTGAGTTGAGAATGTACCTAAGATTCCAGTAGAGATAGTCATTCAGGCTGAGCCTCACGTTTCACCTCCTAGTTCACCGCATGTGCAACCTATTGACATAGATTCAGAGCCTGAGATACCAATTCGAGTAGGATCGAAGACAACTGAACCGCCACAGGTTGATACATCAGGGACAGTCTCTCCTCGAATTGATAATATTGTTCAGTCTTGTTGGCTCGAGAATTCTTTGGGGAGACAGAGGCGAGAACCCTTATATAACCTTGATTTATCTGAGTTTGGTGAACCTTATCAGAGAAGGTCGAATAAGAAGATCAAGAAACAGGTGCATATTGAGAAGACTCCAAAATCAGAGATTGTTATAGAAGTTGCTGTTTCTCTAGAGGGTAAGAGCCTAGATGAAGTCGAAGTTGGTGACTTTACTTTCACTAAGGAAAATCTTGGCAGGACCACTCGAGAGACAGACATGACTCTTCTTAAGATTGTCACCAATAATTTTGAAGAATGCATCACAAAGGATGGAGACGATAAGGCATTGCTTAAGGCCGAAAATGGTCAACTTCGTCGGTATATCTCTGATCTTGTTCACAAAAATTCAAGTAGAGTGCCTGTTCTTCCTCAGAATACACCTGCAGAACAACGAAAGCTGGATCAGTTATTCAATCATGGCAGACTTTTGGATAACTGGATTGAAAGCTTAGTCATTACAGGTCAGCGTCTTCTTATGGATTTGTATCAGTTGAGGAGTGATGCACATAAACTTCGTCAAGGTATTCAGCTGCTTGAGATTTCAGTTGCAGAGAGTTTAGCCAAAGATCGAGTTCTTGTGTCTCAGTTGTCTGTTGCATATGATGCCTTGGAGATTGATGAAGATCAAGAGAAGGTTTTTACTTGGAGGGAGCAACACCTTTTCAAAATGGAAATATGTGAAAAGATCTCTACCAAGTTGTTTTCACTGAAAGATAATGTTGTTGGAGCTCTTGCACTTGTCAGTGGTTTTGTTGTTCAGATTCCGTGTCATTACCTTCTTGAAGATGGCACGTATATTGCACTTAATGAAGTACAAGCTGAGTTCGAAAAGCTGATTCGTGATAACCTTGAGGGAGATCCTATGGCGGCTAAGTTGGAGAATATTTCAGTTATTTCAGCTAGTTTCAAAAAGGCGGCTGAAGATGTTAGAGAATGCCTGCATACAGTTAAGGAGAGTGACAGAGAACTAAAGAAACAGATTGTTGTTTTGGACAGCATCAAAGTGCCAGACGACAGAGAGATTGATGAGTTCTTGGTCGAGGTATTAGACCGAGATGACATGGAGTGATCTGCTAGTTGGAACCTGCAGTTAATTTCAAGGGTTGAGTCATGAGCAGCAGTTAACTTGACTCTCAGTCTTGAGTTCACTTGCTGACTTCATACATGCTTATCTCTTCCTTGGGATTATCTTCACAGGAGTTAGGGTTAGGGTTTCCAGTTAATTGAGGGTAGTGTCCAGTTAACTTTGCTTTAAATAAGGACGTGCATGCTTGCACATTGTCCATTTAGGTTAGATGTACCGGTTAAC
>VDFB02392631.1:0-15515 GCA_007258455.2 Sequoia sempervirens | reverse complement strand
TTGTTGTAGGGATCTTAAAATGAAATTTGGTTGCCTGTGGGCAACCTGGCAATTCAAATTTTATTCCTTAAGCCATGGACCATTTTGTCCTAGGACCTTACTACACATAGATCCCCTTAAGCCATCCTATACCCTAAATCGTAAATCGATGTCTTAAGGAGAAATTTGACATTTCTTAAGGGGATCAATTTGGTGAATAGAGCTTGGTCACTCATCTTTTTTTATATTTTGTACATTGCAATTAGGTCACTAGCATATATCTATGTGTCCCTTTCAATGTCTTCTATTAATTTTCCATTCTTATCTTTAGTATTATTTGAAAATAATGAATCAGATTAAATAAATTTTAATAAAACCCCATAATTTCATTTCTACCCTTCATATTAACAACCCCACACTGGACTCAATTTAATGTGTGTACATGCTATGAATTTTTAATGTTATGGATTTTATAATGTTATAAATCGAATGGTCTTCAAATGAAATATATTTTGAATTTGTGCATGTTCAATGTGATTTTTAAATAACTTTCAATTTGTGTGCATTATTTAATTAGTTTGTTGATATATATTTTTTAATTGTTTAACATGCAGTTGCCATATCATTGCTCACATGGATCCGATGTTTAATTTAGAGGATTTTATGCCCGATCAATAAATTCCTATAGATCTCGTACATCCCAATCCACCACATGAACAAAACCCTAGCACACCTCCACATCTCCACCGCCTAACCCCCCACCCCCTCCTGTAGTTGATGAAGATCAATTAAGAGAGAATATCCGAGCAAACCTCATTGTCATTCAAGGAAATATAGATCTCATAAAAAATGAGCCTAGATTTCCTCCCCATCTCGCACGGTTTGCATCTATGATGCAAACTATTTTTTATTATGTTTCGATCTATTGATGCAGACCTAGTTAGGTTCCATCAATGGAGAGAAGAGAGGAGACAATTCTATGCGGATGGATTTTCATATAAAGAAATCAATGACCTGAAAATTACCAAACAAGCCATGTGCCAATATTTTATTAACCCCCAAACAAACCAACCCATTCCACCCACGAAAAAATGAATTTCAATTTTATGGTGTAGGCACCCACAGATAGCTACACATTTTTTGGGACAGATGGTGGATGGTGTTTGATATTCCACCACATGGCAATAGTGAGGTGCCCTTATACTTATTGAGAAAGTTATGGGTTGAGTTTGAGTTGGGTAAAAAACCCAACTATTTTGATATGAGGTTATTTCAGGGAGTTGGGTGTGGCATGCCCCAACATAGACTAGGAGTACGTGTCGATCCTTAGCGACGGGCTCCAATTGCTCCTATTGTTCCTCTTCCTTCTCCTAGTGTTCCCACTGCATTTCAGCAGCATACCATGTTATCGATATTAGGAGAATTGAGTTCACTTTCAGGACATCTCACTCAACAGACTACACATGCGGCCACTGAAGTGGCCAATAGAGAGCATGGAGGCTTGGGATATAGACACCGCAGAACCACCGCCACATCTAGGACGGGCCATAATTCGAATTTACTATATATTCCGAGGATCATCCTGCCACTGTGCATAGTTCATCTTTGAACTTAAATTTAATTCAGTTTGAAATGTGAAAAATTCATGTAATAATAACATCAAATTATATATATAATATAATATTAATTCAATAAGTGTTTGGTGTATGACGATGATCACTTGATATCTTCAAACCTACAATATGATCAATGTGTGCATACTTCGAAAGTGCTGTAGATCCTGGCCTACCTTGGACACGTACTCTTGAACCAATATATTAAATAATTTGTGTGGATATATATCTAATTTAATTTGAATTTGTACACATGTGTGAATTGATATATTATATCTAGATGTAGGGAGGTCATATGATACCTAGTACTGACCAACCACATGTTATAGTGGTGAGTGCTCATGAGACATCATCAGCTTAGGTGCGTGCTTTCAAAAGTTTGTTAAGTTTAAATTAAATAGACATCATAGATCTAATTTAATTTTTTCATTTACATACACATGTGTCAATGATCTATACGAACTATTGTACATCTATATGTAGGAATTTCATGAGATACCCATGGCAGGCCGTGCACCTAAGACATCATTGGCATTTATGCATGGGCAATCTTAGGTGCGTGATCATGAGGTCATATCATTCGAGGTTGTAAACTTTACTTTAAATCTCCTATAAAAATTTTACGGACCTTTTAAATATATATATATTAGAGGTTTTCGCATATTGTTTGCTTTATATGAATATGCAGGATATAGTAGATCAGGCATTTGCATCTTCTCAAGTGACAGCTATGCTACCCGTTGAAGAAAATGTGCCAGTTACAGATTCACATGATCATATGGTAATTTATGCATACTAGAAATCATTTTTACTTTATTTACTAGATATTTATTTAAATTTATTTTTATCTAAAAGTTTATATTTTCAAGTTTAAATATGTTTAATTATATAAAAATTTATAAATAAATTTAAATCTAATTTCAAGTTTCTTGTACTCTTTTACAGCATGATGCGGGTACATCTAGTCAACATGGAACAAAAAGGAGACTTGATTTGACTGATCAGCCTGAAAGTTAGATGGTTTTATATTTTATGGACTATATATCGAGCTAGTTTTATTTAAATATATGTGTTGGACTTGACATTTAAATTTTATGGACTATCTATCTCTAGTTTTACTTTGAACATGTTATTATCATATTTGTGTTTATTTATATCAGTTGACTTTAATATGATGATTATATATGCAGTCAATTATGATATCTTGTTATGTTCATTTTCATGATTATATGCACTCATACATTGGACTATTTATATTTTATCTAATTGTCAAGTATTACATGCACTATATAAATTCTTATCTAGAATCAAATTTAATATATATATAATTTATCACATGGTTAGGTGACAAATTAAAACATTCCTTAAATAGTTTAAATCATATTCATAATAAATTAAGGGCGGGTAATTTTAATTATTTTCCAATTAGATAGCAAATATTTGAATCAATAAACAAAAAAACTATCTCCTTGTATGTATAATCTATACAATTGAATAATTATATAAAATGTGGTAAATACAAGACATGAAATGTATAATTTATAAAATTGGAACAAGATATTTAAAAAGTGACATCGAACAAGCATATATAATGTATATCAAGATGTTTATTACAACTATTTAATATGATGAAACATATATGTGCATGTAGATACAATTAGAACTTATCAACTTTTAGGTGAAGACCAAAAATTGATATTTACATAGTCTCTTGATAAAATAATTTTTCAGTTCAACAATCACTTTGTAGACCAATTTGATGAGAACCTGCAAAAATAATGAATGTAAGTAGTTCTACAATTTTTATGAGTCATTTAAGAAAAAAATTCATGCGAGAAAAGAACAATATCTAGTAAATTCCATACAAATTCAAAAGATGTTTGCCATAGGATGGATTAAGGGGACCTAAGAGGATATATAGCTTAAGGGGGGTCTTAAGAGAATGCCTTAAGGGGAGTTAAGAGGATGCATCTCATGAACCCTAGGATATGGCTTAACATGTCCTAAGAGGATGGCTTAAGGGGAATTATGAGAGTCCTTTAAGAGGATGGCTTAAGGGGATGTAAGAGGGTGGATTAAGGGGAGTTGATAGAATGGATTAAAGGGATGTAAGATAGTGGATTAAGGGGATGCATGTCATGAACCTTACGATATGGATTAATAAGCCCTAAGAGGATGGCTTAAGGGGAATTATGAGAATGACTTAAGGAATGCAAGATTATGGATTACAGGGATGTAAGAGGATATGACTTAAGGGTCCTTTAAGAGGATGGCTTAAGGGGATGCAAGAGGGTGGATTAAGGGGAGTTGATAGAATTACTTGAAGGGATGCAAGAGGGTGGATTAAGGGGAGTTGAAATAATGAATTTATACTATCAATTAAATGTATCTAGAACTATATATAGTTACCTATCTCTAGATTTGAATTCCATTATAATATATGTGCATCTTCTCTCTTTTTTGTAAAGCATCTAATTTTGGGAGACCTGAAACAAAAATGATATAAAACTTTAATTAGGAAATGATTAAATACAAATATATATATATATATATATCAATTAACTATAAAAACAACTAGATATACTTACCAATATTTATTTACTTTGTTGTACCATCTGCATCCTCTCTTTTTTTTAATGCATCTATGATTGTCTCATGATCATCCATTGAAAGTGTCCATAAAACTTTATTAGCAGGTCTCCCTTGATATCTAACTAGTTTTATATTGGTTGCCAAAATCAAATGTGAATAATGTATAATCTTCTTGTGTCTTTCATAATCTTCAAACGCAGGCAAGCCATTCTTTCTCATCAAATATTTTCGAAGCTAGGTGCCAACAACAACAACAACCACTGAACCAATTGGATACTCAAATTTGTCATCATCCACTCTGGGATGTGCCAACTTATGTTTTCTCTCAACACATCTAGCCAACTAGTAATCTGTCTCCTCTTCATTCCCCTCAGGTGCAACAATAGCATACACATGTCCTGCAAAAATAAATACAAAATTCAATAAAGAGTGACTTATATTTAATTCACATATAAACATGCATACATACAAAATTCAACTCAATAAATAATGTACCTTCTTGTACAAGATTGAAACACAATCATAATCATCTGATGCAAACACTTGATTATCTTCAATTATCGTTCCATGTTGAACATTTGTCGATGTAGGCATTAAGGCTCTTTGTTGCCATTGTTTCGACCCATTTCGTATTTTCACATGCCTCCCAATCACCTACAATAAAAAATTGACAAAAGCATGCCAACTCCCTTGTCCATATTGTCCATGTGTTTGCATTTGAACTCTTAAACGAATGCCATTTTGCAGATCCATTAATTGTTTCACAATCTTGTCGAGAAAAAATATCATTTTCTTCAACTAACCAAAAGAAGTTGAATTATTGAGCTCTCACTTGTTCTTGTAGATAATTTGGTATTGCACCAATCTACAATTGCGTGCATCTCTAAATTTTCACAACATCCTCAAATTTTAGTTGCTCTCTAGCAAGAGCTCTTTTCACACATGCACCTGCTCCACCGGTTCTCCCTTACTCATGACCAGCTTAAAAACTCCATATGTGTTGGATATTATTTTTCTTATGAACTCTACATAACCAATAAAACATTTTAGCATTTTTGAATTGACTCGTGCAATTGTCTGACCATATGAGATGTTCTAGCATTTGAATTCCTCTCTCTTTTAAATTTTTATAAAATATATCAAAACAATGTTGTACAAACTCAGATGAATGTAATCGATTATCACTTACATAAAAATGGTACTCTCTCAAAAAAATTCTATTATCTTCTGTACTATCTTCTGCATGTCTATAAATAATGTGAACAAATATAGCTACTTGCATTGAATTATAATACTGTGATTGAATTTCCTCTCGTGGAGCAAGAGTATAATTTTCAGCAAAATCAACAACTGACAATATAGTTCCAATTGGGAATGTGTTTTTACATAAACGAAATTGATTATCAAGCCAATGAGCATTATGAGAGTGTTGAACATATTTAGGTACAAACTTATCTTTAAATTCATTAATAAAAGCATGCACACTAACTTTTTCCATAATTAGCTCAACACGTTTTCCAGTTTTTCCATCTTTTAAAGAATACTCAACATTTTAAAAAAAAATTACATCCACTAATTGTTGTCCAAATTCATCTAAACTACTTTCATGCATACATTCTCCTAATAATGAAAAGTTACCACATCTATTGCATTCTCCAGAAATGCATGCTTTTAAAAAAATGAGTTTCCATTTAAAAAGGGATCACAAAACAAACCTGCTATAAAATCTTTGATTCTTTCAGGTGGCATATTAATGCCACAAATGTCCTACATAATTTGGTTAGCATGCAAAGTGCATCGTATATATCGAAATATATCATAATAATAACGAAATTGTACATGAGTCTTACAACAACAAGAGATTCATTGCTTATTAATTCTAACATACCAAGGTTTACACTTTTCAAATGATCTTTGACTTATGTTAATATTCAATGGTAAGATTGAAGCATCTAATTTTTTTTTATATAATTCAATTTGAGTCATATCTAAGAGATGCTTTGGATGAGGTTCATGAATTTTGGAACCCGCCCTTAATTTTAAGACATCTCTAATGTTAGGTGATACTCTTGTATTATCACGCCAAAATTTATCGATTAAAGATTTAATTTCATTAGTTAATTTCATGTCTGATCTTAGGAGTCTACCACTAAAACTCCAACATTGATTAATAGGATCCTTTTCAATACTTTCTCCTCTTTTAGCAACTCTTATCAAAGTTCTAGGATTTACTTTTACACATTTACTAATCTTACTTAACATTCTTTTATTTGAAGTTGTTTTTATCAACTAGAGTAGTTGTTATTGCACGACGAGCCGCATTCTTATCTTTTGATCGACTTTTCTTACCAATAACATCAATAGCATTAGCAACACTAGATATGACTTGTTCTACTAAATCATCTTTCTTTTTTGATTTTACAAAAACACCTAATTTTTTCATCACTTTTCTCATTTTCAACATTCTCATCAATTGCACCATGCGTTGACATTGGAATCCTAATTTCTTTCTATAAAAAAACATTTTATATATTTTATTTCCATAATTTCTAATTTGTCTCGAAGAAACTTTACCACGAAGGTTATCTAGCACATTTGTTTCAATTGTAAAAAAAAACATTTTCACCTTCATCCATAGAAGGAGTTCCATTTTCATTCACACAAGAGGTTTCATTTTCATTTTCAAATGTAAAAGGGATTTCATTCTCATTTTCATCAATATGAGGGATTTCATTCTCATTTTCATCAATATTAGGGATTTCATTCTCATACGATATAATTTCATCATTTTTTTTGTTTTTGCATTGTTTCAACCCTAATATTATTGATCTCATCAATGGTGTATCTAGCTTCATCTAAACAAACAATATCAATATTATCAAAACTTGGGTTTGAACACATACCTGGATAGATTGTTTGAATAGGTGCCTTTTCCATATCATTGGGAGGTGGATTTGAAGACATACCTGAAGTTGTTTGCATATCATTCAAAGTTGAAGTTGAAGGCATAGTTGGGTTTGTCTTCGTAATTGCATTTTCTTCCATATTCACCATCTCCACAT
The DNA here is from genome assembly GCA_007258455.2 of Sequoia sempervirens. Taxonomy (NCBI): domain Eukaryota; kingdom Viridiplantae; phylum Streptophyta; class Pinopsida; order Cupressales; family Cupressaceae; genus Sequoia; species Sequoia sempervirens. The sequence continues at coordinate 8,269 of VDFB02392631.1, read as the reverse complement.
TTGCATCATCTACATTCATTTCATCATTCATGGCTTCCTCTTCAACATTCTTGGAACTAGATGCTTCCAAATCTTTCATTTGACGAATACTTTCTCTCCTTTCCCTTTGTCTTTTTGCCTCCTTATCTTTATTTGCTTGAATTTCTTCGGGTGTCATTAACTTTCTACATCTTTTTTTTTGTCTTTGCTTATCACCCATGGTTACCAAACCCTTTTTGATAAAAAAAATAATAATTCAAAAAACCTATTTTCAAATTGCCACCTCCTTCAAATATTCAAATTAAACTATGTACTATGAAGATCATTTTTTCTATAAACTCTAAAGTACAAAAACATCATGAGTACATCCAAAAATTATTTTTTTCAAAATCTTCTTCTAAAAAGTTCTTGTACTTGATTCCACTTCAGAAAATTCAACCTGCACTTTGTCTCTTCCAACAATTTGAATAGAATATGCCCTACACAAGACAAATTTGCAATAAAAAATGTAGAAAATGACACTTTCAAACTGTACTGCAGAAAAAGAATGTTGCAGGAAAATCGTGTTTTACCAATATTTTTTAAATTAGGGAAAAATGAATATATTAGAAATGCGTACGCATTATGAAACGCATATGTGTTATGTTCTAGGAACGCGTACGTGTTACCTTTACCCAACAGGTAAATAGATAACACATATGCGTTTCATTTAAATAACGCGTACACATTTTTTTAACACGTATGCGTTATTTAAAAGTTGAATTCTCACACCACATCCAGCCCTAGTTTTAGGCTTGGGAAAGGTTTGGAAATTCGAGCCTTAGCCTTTGACCTGCAACTAAAAAACTAAGGCAGATTGAAGAAGAATGTCGAACTGTGACAATATCGCTGATGGACTTCTTTTCTTAATCAATCTATAAAATTAAAACCCATTAGAGAACACGATGTCTACTTTCTAAATATATAATTTTTATTAATATTGGATTATGTTTGCTATTTTTTAATTAATTTCTAAGCAAACTAGTCCTTAAACTTGAAATATCAGACTTTTTTTGTTTTTTATAACTTTTTTTGGTTAAGTTTTTTGTAAAAAAAATTAAATGGGATCAAACTTCAGACAATTCTCTACACAATGAAAAAAAAAGAGTAAAAAAATGTTTAGTTTAGGTCCAATTATGTTGTCCGTACACGTTAATTTTTAAAAACAACAATTAAGGCCAATATAAATTTAATAAAAAAAAAATATTCAACCAAAAATTACAAAAAAAATTCCAAACCAAACTTCATGTTGTTAGCTCTCTTTTACCAAAATTAATTAGCAAAATACTTTTATTTGGGTCAAAAAGTGTTGTCCGTACACGTGCTTGGTATTGTAAAAAAAATGGGACTTTTAAAAAGTGGTTTTTATAGATCCTTATCAAAATTTAATTTCTATAATCTGGGTATTTGAATAATTTACATATTTGGAAACTAGATTCAAAATGATAACTTTAATATTACTGAATTTTTTTAAGATTCATTGTGTAAGTGCCTCAAATTTTTAGTCCAAGTGACAAATTCTGAAAAACAACAAAAACAATCCACTTTTTGAGTTTTTTGTGTACCCAACTTCTTGCATCAGCCCCGAGATATATTTTGTGTGTCATGATTCATGAATAGAATAATTAGTAGGATGAGGATGAATTATTAATATAACAGAAGTGATGTAGGATGTAAGATAATGATGAATAAATGAATCTTGTTGATCAAATATTGAATAGTTCAAAAGTTATAGTTATGATATGGATGGGTAATGGATATGAGATGGACAATTGATAATAGGATGGAAAATTGATTTTTATTTTTATTTTGGTTATGCTAAAAAATAAAAAGATCAATCCTTATTTTGATATAGCAAATTGACACTATGTGCCAAGGTGATGTTGTATCCCTTGCATGGATTCTCACCCTACAAACAAATGGGATTATCCTTATTCATACCAAACATGTACAGAAACTTTGTTTGAATGTGTGAGAGAATAAGATTTAGAGAATGATAGTCCTAGTACACAAAAGGTAGGAATGACCTGATATGCACAAAGGATGGTTGTTATGCAAGAAGTTACCTCGACACACACAAGGTAAGTATTCATCATGGTCATATTATAAGAACATCCCACAAACATAGCATATGAAAGCAATGACCATGCCCTATTATATGTTCATCTTGACACACCAAGATATTGAAAGGTCAATGTGGCTTTGAGTAAGTGTTAGAAGGGGACAAAAAGATAAACCAAAAGAAAAGACTATGGATAAAATATATCAATAATCATCATATCTATTGCCAAAAAGAGTTTGTCTACTATCCTAGATTGTGCCTATTGTAGGAAATATGTATCCGTTAAGGCATAGATTGGGATGATAAATCAAATGATTAGGCAATAGGTATGTAAGTAGAATGCTCCTAGCTTGTGATTTTGTCATGAAAGACCTATTTTTGCATGATGTGTAGTTTTCTTCTACTTGATTGTCAAAGATTATTTGGTGTGATAACGAGTTATTATGGGCAGTTTTATTACAAATGGGTGAATTTGTGTATGGATTGATTTATATTTGGATTTTGGAATATTTGATCTTTTTGGATTTTGGAATTTTTTATGTTTTTTGGAATATTTTATGTTTTTGGCTTTTTGGATATTTAATTTTATTGGATTTTTCAATTTAAGGAAATAACAAGGATCCAATCCGATGACAAGGTCTAAAGAAAAAAATCCCCCAATTAGGTGTAGCATCATTTTTTATGGGATGAGTGGACTAAATTTATTATAATATTAGGTGGGATAGATAACACTAAATATTAGCAATTACCAAGCCATGCTAGGTGGATAAGCAAAATATGATGGGTAGATGAATATCGATAGGATGTTGACTTTATTATCAATAGAATGGATAAGAACCTAATAGATGGTAGTTGATTCTCACTACACATGGCACCTGTAAATAAGTTTTCACCATGGTACTTGTCCAAAGCACCACCGAGGTGGTTTTCACTAGAGGATGACTTTTATCTTTACTTTTTTTACTTTTTTATTTTAGTGATTTTTTGGATTTTGCTATATATGATGTTTGTAAATAGGTTTTCACCATGGTACTTTCCCAAGGTGCTACCAAAGTGGTTTTCAACATTGGATGGATTATTTCTCTTTACTTTTTTTTTTTTTTTACCTTGGTAAACCTTGAGGGTTAAGCATGAAATTTCTTGAGGTGGTTATTGTTGATGGGATTTTGTAGAGGCTCACCTTCAAGTGTTGCAAGGTAGTAGGATCTTGAACCATAGCTCACTATGATGGAAAATGGTTCCAAATAGTTAGGCTTAAATTTTTTTTAGAGAAGGGGGATTGAATGCTCAAAACCCCAAGTCACAGGAGGGTATAGAACGATCAGCTGCCCTGATCTACCTCAAGTGGAACAAGTGTTTTGAAAAGTGTTATGATGTTTAAGGTTAGAGAATGAAGAGCACTCTTAGTGCTTTTTTCCTTCTGCTAACCCGAGAGTTATGCTTGGACTAAACGAGTAGGTTTTTGGAACTTAGACTGTAACTTTAACAACTCTTTGCTAGAGGACAACAACGTGCAATAGGGACAACAGTGTGGCACATTCATGTCTCACAGGTGTGTTGTCGTTCGTATGAACAGACAGTGGAAAAAGTATAGATAGAATAATAGGAAACCTACTAACAATTTAGCTAAAGAGGTTTAATGTGGTGATGCAAACAAAAAATAATAAAGGAAATGCTTTAGAAATGACAAGAATGGGAATGGTAAGAATTCAACTTACAATAGGTCTAGTTCTCTAGCTAGATCCACATGAACAAAGTACCTACACACAACAGAGCAAGGAAAAATGTTGGGGCTGCTTTGGGGCTTGCCGCAATCAAACCCTTGTTTTGGTGTTCCCACCTCCACAGACAACTAGATAGATAAAGAAATAGAAATGTGATAAAGAAAGTATGGAAAAGAGAATGTTGAACACTACAAAGAGCACTATGCTACTAAAATCCAATAACAATGCAATAGTAAATGAATAATACCACCCTTGACCAAAGGCACTCAAGGAAAATGAGAGAGGAATGAAAGCTTACAACCATGGAAAATTTGACGTGGCCGCAATGACGTCGAAGGAAGTCTCACAAGATACCAAGTTGCAACTTCTATGGTAGATGTGAAGAATATTGTGATGTTGGAATAGAAGAGTTGATAGTGCAACAAGGAGCCAAGAACTTCCAAGAATATGCTCAAGAGTTGTATAGGAGAATGAGGATTGTCAAGAATGTGTAGAAGAATGAATGAGAATATAGAATAGTCATATTTAGGTGAATTTGGGAGGGAAAGAGCCATTCAAAGGTCGATTGGGAGGCATAGATACATTACGTTTTGGCCCCAATGACGAATGCAATGCCTCTACAAATTCTAGAGGAAATAATCCTATTGGGATGACAGTGCGCCATGTGCGCATCCCCAACAGAAATTCCCCCACCGACACTACAAACAAGCGCCAAGTGGATGGAGTACGGACAAAGGATGTGGAATTACATTGTCAATTTTGATTTTTCTAACGTGAAGGGTGTAAAAGGGGAACTTAAAAGGGGGGTGCAAATTCACGCCTATGCATTTTTCCCCCACTTTACCGAACATGAGTGCCCATGAGTGTTCGATAAAGTAGGTCGAAAGAGTTCCAAGAAAATATACCTGAATTGTTGAGGAAGTAGATTGTAGTCTATTCATGCTCAAAAGTGCAGAGTAGACAAATGGTTCCATAGGTACTTGGTCCTAAAGAGAGTTGAACAAAGTGCACCGGAGGTCCATAGACCAATAGTGAACAAATACTGCAAGATGAAAGTGCTTTATAGGTCCTCAGACTTGCAAAGAAGGAGCCCCTCAGGTGCTCGGTCCTAAAGGAAGTCAGATATAGGAGGCTTCACAAAGTCTAATTGAAAAGCAGCTTCATAGGCACACTTGCAAAGCAACATGTTAATCTGCAGACAAAGTATGTTAGATGATAAAAATAAGCCACGTAGGCAAACAAGAAGACAATAAAAAATTGAAGGAAGATATTTCAAAGGGCTCCCTTGGGAACCCTTCAAAAGAGGGGGTCCACTCAAGGGACGCTTAGTTCAAAAGTGAAATAGCATTTTTGAAAAGAGGTAGAATTTTTTTCCAATGATTCTAGCATCAAGGAATCCTTTTGAAAGATTCATTTCATCAAGGAATTCAAAAGAAAGAATGCTCCCTCGCAAGGGAAAGCATAGATTCTATCTTCTAAATCTGAGATGAAAGAAAAATTTGTCTTGGGATTTTTGTTGAAGAATGTGATTTTTGAAAAATACAAATTTTCAAGGAGAGGAGATTCGTTGGCCACCAAATGCACCTTTTAAAAATTCAAGCAGTATGATATCCCCCCTTAGGATGGTGCATGTTGAATCACAAAGGCACGTGACATCCTAAGTAGAGAAAGGCAAGAATGAAGGTGATGGTGTGGCCCACAAAGCAAGCAAAGAAGAGAGAAATATAAAAAGAAAGGAGAAACAAGGATGCAATGAACAAGAGACAGGGGGATTTGATATTTTAGGGTCAGAGCTTCTCATGAATATAAATAAATAGGTATAATAATATAAATGAATTTTCATCAACCCTCTACTATATCAGACCATGTGAAGAAAGGCACATAAAAAAAAAATGAAAATAAAAAATTGGGTCAACATGGAAGGGAGGCCTAAATGCCCCTAACACTTTGCATCGTCCCCAATTGTCGAAAATCAATATACGAAAGAGAGAAGAATTATGTGACAAAGAGAAGAAGTTTTACAACACCAAAACACTTATGTATTCAAGCACCTAAAAGGGTGACAAGGGTCATCCAAGAATATATAAAACAAGCACGAGGGAACACAACACAACACACACACAATCTAACCCACATATAAAGAAGAGGCACCCCCTAGTCCTAATCAACCAAGAGGTCATTGTTCTCCCAATCTAGATCACTGTAAGGGGAGGGTAGATGATCTTGCAAGGGAAAAATATCAAGGGGTTACCCTCTGACCCTCATGCAACAAGAGCCAAGGAAGAAGGCCCCTTGAGGTCTTCTCCACTCAGTTCCTGAGAGGTGAACGCCAACGATCTCGCGAAGATCATCAATAGGGCAGGGACATTGTCTATAGAGTTGAACATGCACTTTACAGGAGTGTCAGGTGTCAACTCAACGGGTGATGAAGGCGGTGCCCAAGATCCACTAATACTAAGCCGCTGAAACTCGAGCAATGAATTTCCAACCGAGGATCGCCAGCGTGCGCGCCGCCGCCGCCGCCGCCGCCGCCAGCAGCGTAGCGCGCCGCCAGCGGGCTCTCCATCACTTCGGATGATGCAAGCAGTCGCAAGCACTGCATTCATCCTCCATCTTTCACTCTACCGGATGTGAACCTCTATGGATGAAGCGTATCAAGGAGGGCGCGAGAGAAAACCGCGAACGTAACACCACCGAGGGTGTTCACAACATGTCCATCGGTTCGAAAAGGGTGGTTGGTTCCGAAGGAATACTAGAAGGTGAGACTCAACCGAAGGAACAATGAATACCTTACACCTCTCCTCGTGAGGTCATTCATGCTCATGGGATGGCAGGACGCGACCTGGTGGGTAGAAGGGAATCCAAAGGAGAAGAACGAAAGATGAGGATACAACAAATGATGTCGGCTAAGAGCTATCAGAAAGCAGGAAATAACTCTGCAATACATAGCCATGATAAGGAAATATTCTAAATACTTGATAACAACTCCAGAATAACAAGCCACTTCGAGGGGAAAACCTCCAAATATCTCTAATGAGAAACACACTTCACAAAATGTGATGATGAAGTGAGACTCTAATTCTATATTCTTATTTATGTCAGGATATCAAATTTTAGGCCACTTTTAGGACACCCTATATAAGACTCCAGGGTCAATTCCAACCAACTAAATAATAATATATAATAATGTATAACATGACTTAATTAGGAGTTAAGATAGCCACAAGCCGACTATTCATAACCTGATGTACACCAATACTAAAGGCGTAGCATGCCCCCTTCTTCAAAGAAGCATTGTCCTCAATGCTAGTCAAGTTTGGATTCTTTTGAATGAACTCCTCACCCTCCCATGTGGCATCTTCAACTGGTAAATTCTTCCATTGGATGAGATACTTAGTGAGATTTCTATTCCTCAACTTCTTTGTGTGTGTTTAATGAATGCACTCTGGTTCCAAAATGATTCTTCCTTCTTCATCGAGCTCTGGTAGTGTTGTTTGAGTTGGAATATTATGCCCAACTACCTTCTTCAAACAAGAAACATGAAAAACTAGATGTATCTTTGTTGTTGGTGACAACTCTAGCTTGTAGGAAACACTACCAATATTTTGCATGATTTGGTATGGTCCATAATACCTTGGAGACAACTTATTATTCTTTTTTTGTTGCTTTAGTGAAATTTTCTTATAAGGCTGTAATCTCAAGAAGACCCAATCCCCAACTTCAAAACTTCTTTCACTACAATGTTGTTTTGTATGTTGTTTCATTTGATTTTGTGCCATGGCTAAATTCTCCTTGAATCCTGAAAGTACTTGTTGTTGTTGAAGCAAGTGGTCCTCTACTTCTTGAACTCTTGGTGACACCTATATTGATGATGTGATGGAAGGAGGATGATATTCATAAAGTGCAAAAATGGAGACATTTTTGATGAGCTATGAAAATAAGTGTTATACCACCATTATGCAAGTAGTAGCCAATCTACCCATTGAGACTGTTTCTCTGAAGTGAAACAACGTAGATATCTTTCCAAACATTTATTAGCAACCTTCATTTGCCCATCTTATTAAGGGTGGTATGAAGAGCTATGAGCCAATTGAGTACCCAAACATTAGAATAAATCTTTCCAAAAGTGACTAGTGAAGATAGGATCACAATCACTAACAATAACCTTGGGTGTACCATGTAGCTTTTGGATATTCTCCAAAAAATATTTTTCCATTGCACTTGTTGTGAAAGGATGTGATAATGCAATGAAATGTACATATTTAGTGAGGAGATCAACTACTACCAGGATGACATTATGACCTTTAGATTTGGGAAGCCCTATGATGAAGTCCATGGATACCTCTTCCCAACGCTGGCTAGGAATAGATAAGGGCTGCAAGAGACCCGGTGTCTTAATTGTCTCCCCTTTATTCCTTTGACAAGCCAAACATTCAGCCACAAATTTTTGAACATCACCTTTTAG
>VDFB02392630.1:0-24190 GCA_007258455.2 Sequoia sempervirens | reverse complement strand
TGAGACACCAATAGATGAGGAACTTAGGCTTTTCTTGAAAATTTTAATGTGGAAAAATTAGTAAATAGTCTTCATTAAAGAATCATGTAAGGTTAATCTAGATAGAAATACTAATTAGATGACAGGCTATTTGTGTGAACTTTGGTTAGAATTTTTGTTAGTCTCCATGTTTTTTAAAATTTTGGTGGTAGGGAAAAAGGTGATGGATGGGTTATAACTTTGGTCAAAAAATTTCTTAGCCTCCCAGTTTTTAGCCTTCCAATGGCTATGAAAAAGGTGGAATTTTTCGCAGTGCGTGGATAGAGAAGGCTATGGAAAATAAACGTTGGTTTGTTTCAACATTAATTGTTGTATGATTTTTGTGTACTAGCGATGGTCATAATAACAGCTGTCATTTAATGCCTCAAGGAACAAAATGAATGTCTAAGAAATTTTCAATAAGGAATTGTTTGGTGTTGGTTTGTTGCTATACCTGCTATGAGAGTCGTGACCGATGAGGGTAAGCTTCTGTGAGGGTGCAAGCTGGATTAAGCTTCTTGTAGCTTCTACAAAGGTGGGTGGAGGTTATTTTGTGTTTTTTGCATGGGCGGATGGTTGGAAATGCAAAAGAAAAGTGTTTCCTGTGATAATATTTTTCCCATTTTTGTGTAGGAAAGTTGATGAGAAGAGGTGTGTTTGAAGCAAGTGGGAAGAGGTGCATGTTGAAGAAACCCTTGGTGATATTGTTTAATTTGTGGTTTGCGGTCTGTTCCAGGCTATATTGTTTTATTTTCCATAAGGTACTATTGATTTTTTCAAAATTTGATAAGCTGTTGCTAAGAAAATATAATATAGTTTCGAAGAACGAAATCTTGTCTCATTTATGGTTCGTGTTTTGTGTGTATGGTTTTGCATGGATTTGATACTATGATTTTTTGTGGGTTTCTATTTATGGTTTCCATTCTCTGGATATGTTTGGAAGCTTGGAGAAACAAGGTAGCCTAGAGAAAGCTAGCGGAAAGAGGCTTATTTGAAACAAGAAGAAAGAGGTGCATATCAAAAGAAACATTTTCCATATTGTTTCAATTGTGGCTCATCGTTTTTGGCAGACAATTATGTATTATCTGCGATAAGGTTCTATTGATTGCTTCTAATTTTGATAAGGTTGTCTTGAGAAAAGAATATTGTTTGTGAAAATGACTATTGTTTGTTTTAAGGTTCGTGTTTTGTGTCTATGGTTGTGGATGGGTTCATAGCTATCATTTTTAGTGTTTTGTAGGATTCTCCATTTGGGTTTGTCTTCAAATCAATATTGTTTGATATATGGCTTCTATTTTGTGGTTATGGTTGCAATGGAATAAAATATTCAATCCTATACATTTTTGGCTACCTTCCATTCGGAATTTTTTATTATATTTCTCTTTCTTAAGCTATATTGTTTCATTTTGGAGAAGGTGTTGTTGAAAAGGCTATATTGTTTCAATTTTCGAGGAGGTTCTGTTGAGAAAGGAGTGTTGTTTGTATGGGTTTGTTATTGTTAATTTTCATTGGGTTTCTCTTTAATGTTTGTGTTGTTTGGGTGTGTTTGTAACAAAATAAAAGTGTTGAATTTATGAAATTTTTGTCGATTGTTATTGCATAGCTTGGGCTATATTGTGTCATTTTTTATAAGGTTCTATTCAAAAGGCTATGTTGATTCCAGTTTTGATAAGGTGTTGTTGAGGAAAGACTATATTGCTTGTTAAAAGAATTATTGTTTCATTTTTGGTTGAGTTATGTGGCTATCATTTTGCATGGATTTTGTGGATACGATTTTGTGGGTTTCTGTGTCTGGGTTGTTGTTGAAACCAATGTTGGTTGATTTGTGGCTTTTTTTTTGTGGTTATCAATGGAATAGAATGAAATAGTTAATGATATACACTCCATGTTTAGTTACATTAGGTATTTTTTATTATTGTTCTCTATGTTAGGCTATATTGTATTATTTTTGATAAGGTGTTGTTGAAAAGACTGTATTTTTCCAATTTTTTATAAAGTTTTGTTTAGAAATGAGTATATTTTTTGGTGGGTTTGTCACTACTAATTTTTGAGAGCGTGTTGTTGAGAAGGCTATATTGTTTGATTTATGAAAAGGTGATGTTGAAAAGTCTATATTGTTTGCATTTTTGATAGGGTTGTGCTAAAAAAGGAGTATATTTTTTAGATGGGTTTGTCACTGTTAAATTTAGAGAATGTGTTGTTGAGAAGGAAATATGGGTATGTGCAGGATCATGATGGGCCAAAAAGTGGCAATATGATGGGTATGTGGTTGATGACTTTTTTTTAACCCAAAATTTATGAAACAAAAAGGGTTTTTAAAGGAGATTCTCAAATTTCCACCAATATAAATTATGGTTTACTTTGAATTTAATAAGTAATTATTATTCATTTTCTATTCAAATTATGAATAAAGTCTTGATTGATAGACTGATTGAAAAACATCTATAGCTTTCAAACGGTATAGCATTTTTTGAATCCAAAACATGTGTCACATTCTACGCTTCACATACTATAGGATTAAAAAAAATAAAATTAATTTCATGAAGTTTTGACCAAGTTAAGGTGGTCATACATTCATGTTTTTTATATTTTTTAAAATTTGTAATAAAAAATTAATAATTAATTATTTACATGGAAAAAAATTACAAAAAAATATGCATCACATCAGGACATGAGTCCTCTACTTATATCTAAAATATTATCATTTTATTGTGGTTAGGGTGGTCACACATACACCTACTTCTTATTTGTTCCCTAAAATCTAAGTACTACTACATTGAAATTTCAAATTTTCACCAAATAGATTTCTTTTCTTTTAAAAAAACCTAGTAGTTTAGAAACTACATTCAATTTTCTAGAGATTCTATTAATACATATTTTTGAAATAATATAGATAACTTATTCAAATTTTTACATCAAGTTGCCTAACTCTGATTTTTCTAATTTTTGTTCCACTTAAGAGCCTGTTTTATCCATGATGATCCTGCACATACCCATATTGTTTCAATTTTTTGATAGGTTTTTGTTGAGAAATGAGTATATTTTAACTTCAGTTTGTTTCTGTGAATCTTTGTGGATTTCTATTTATGGCTTCTATTTTGTGGATATGTTTGGAACAAAATAAAATTGTTGATGTTATGCACCATCCCCACTAGACAAGAACCATAGATAAAATAGAAATCATCATTAACCTATGAAAAAAATAAGCATATCAAGCTATTGGAAAAACAAGGACAAACAACTGAGAAGGGGGGGTGAATCAGTTGTTACATAAATTTAAAATTTTCCCACTTATCTCGTCCAAATCTCATGAGTAGTCTACAAACATCTCACATTAGCCATCTCTGAATTTTTCAAAGCACTCACCAAAGCTTCAATATACCTGATATTGCTTTCAACATCTTTGATCTCATTAGCAGTGGAGGCACCATTCTGAGGAATGGTATATTGATCTCTAGTAATCTTCTAGATGGAATCACTAACACATCTTAAGTGACATTGCATCCTAACCTTCCATAGCGAATAATTAGTTCCATGAAATCTAGGACTATCCTTCTTGAATGTTTCCATCTCAGATCACCTCAAGCTATTAAAATTCTTCAGAGGAACTAGCTCTAATGCCAATTGTTGTCAAAAAAAGGACAAAGAACTGAGAGGGGAGGTGAATCAGTTGTTATAGAAATTTAAACTTTTCTCACTTACCTTAACCTAATATTAGATCTAATGAATACGCAATTAATCATGAACAATTAGCACATCAGAGAGATAAATAACACCAAGATTTTTTTGTGTGGAAACCCTATTGGGGAAAACCATGGTGGATGTTAGTCCACAAAAATATATTGTATTAGAAGTATAAGAAGAAATAATAAGATGAATGCACATGCATTCATGCACACTACCTAGAGCTCACTGCTCAATTACAAAAGAGGACTCACTGTCCAACAATAGGGTTTGGATTAAAATAATCCAAGATATGAACTAAGAAAATAGCTTCTTCACAAGCCTAATTACAGTTCCATTTAAGCTCAACACTTCTTCACACTTTGTTCAATCTTATTCACACTTCGCATAATATTCTTCACACTCTACTCCGCAATTGAATGATATTCACACATACACACAAAGGAACACACAAAGCATCTTGTTCAAAAATGAACTATTCACCCTTATATATCCACTATATTAAATTTCATCTTTACTTTGTCGTCCAACATAAATAAAATATATTTGCAATGTTGGCCCAAATTTACAAATAAACTTCCAATGCAAATCCACCAAGGTCGACTACAACATAGTGGAGACCCAAATTAACATCTCCAATGCAAGAATACATTAATTAATTTCACCTCAAAGATCCACAACACACTACCATCATCATGTCATCCAGGAACATGAAAAATTGAACATGCATAAAAAAAAATCTTCAACCACAAGCTCTCTAAAACATGTGGATGTACGAAAAATATAGAGAATTATCTAGAGACACCAAATAACACAAAGAAAAATCAAAGAAGAATCCATAACACCTAAAATAGTGACAAAGACTAGAAAACACTATTAGACCACAACATACTTAAAACTTCACATGGACCTCTAAAACTTCTGGTAGATGTCATAGAAACTCTCAACAATAAACCCTTTAACCCACATGAGCTAATCTCCAATGTACAAAACAAGATACCTTCATGACCTGCATACATCCACTAGGAACCTAGAATACTTTCTTTTACAATTTTCTAAATATCCTTGACATATATAATCTTCAATACACCAAATGCTAATAGTGTTGACATCAATGAAAACCACATATCAGAAACCATATCCACAACATCCAACACAAGCAACATATAAGAATATTGTTTGCATCTAATTTCACATAGACATATGCCTGCACATAGGGATGAATAATGTGTCTCTAATTTCACAAACATACATATTTGTGTATAGGCTAACTGAAATGGGAAAAAAAAAACAAGGCCTGCTATCCACCCTATGTTATGAAAAGAATAAGCAAAGCAACAAATATATATATGGTTGGTGTCTACATCTAATTTGATATACACACATATCCATAGTGGAGAAAAGAGGAATAAAACACTACAAAAAAAACACATACTTTTTTCCATGCATATATCTTTGAGCAACATATTCGCACATATACATCCAACACATAGGATGGATGCATTTGAAGTTGCAAAATAAATTCCACATAAATGTATTTGTCTCAAAAGTTATTTGCACATATATACACATTTTTTATTGTTCTTGAATAGCTAGCAAAATATTATTTCATCTATGATTTGCATGTAGTGAGTATGGGAGAAGGAATAAAAAACTCTATATATATGCTTAGAAAATAAAATCTATATAGACATATATGTATCCAAAGCTATGTGTAGACAACACACATATATATCCATAGGTGGACCTCAAACATATGAATATTATTTGCATGAAATGTCAAAAAAGCACACATATGTGCATATGAAATATGAGAGTCTGCCAATTCTCCTTAAGGTGCAATATTTTTGTAAATTGTTGATGGCTAGCTTGGATTACTTTTTTCCTTTGTTTGTTACTGTGCAATTTTTGTTGCTTTCAAACAATCAACAATAACCTATGGAAAATAACATAGATTTTTTTAGAGATACTCAAGGAACAGTTTTCTTAATATGCATGTCTTCCCTCTCCCCTCCCCATTCCCTTGGGCTACAACTCTTCCATTTTGTGCTCCTTTTGCAACCATTGAGCCATGAGAAAATCCACAAATTAACTTGCAAACGACTTCACATAAATTCCATAGCCAATGATTGCACTTCCACCCTAATAGAAGCTTTCCCTCCACACTCATAGCTATTATATATATGTACATATATGTATGTATATATATGTATATCTATATATATATATGTATGTATGTATATATATGTGTGTGTGTATATTTGTACATCCATATATATGTGTATGTATGTATATATATATATGTATATATATGTGTGTGTGTATGCATGTATATATATGTATTGTTTCAAATTATAATATGCTTATGTTCAGGATGGACTCTATTTTGGATGGGATTTCTAATGTTAATTTCTGAGGAGGTGATGTTGGGAATGCTATATTGTTTCATTTTTCCATAAGGTTCTATTGAGAAATGGATATATTTTTGGTTTGGTTTGTTATTGTGAATCTTTGTGGGTTTTTCTATGTGGCTTGCATTTTCTGGCTATGTTTGGAACACAATAAAATTGTTAAAGTTATGCAACTTTTGTTGGTATTATGATTTTTTGTGGGCTTCTTTTAATTTTTCCGTAAGGTTTTGTTGAGAAATGGATATATTTTTGGTTCGGTTTGTTACCCTGATTATTTGTCAATTTTTTTATGTGGCTATGTTTGGAACGCAATGAAATTCTTAAAGTTATGTAACTATTTTTGGTATTGTGATTTTTTGCAGGCTTCTTTTAATGTATTATGTTTTTTTCTTATGTTTACAACATATTAAAATTTTAAGATGGTGCAGATTTTGTTTATTGATGTTGGGTGGCTTGGGTTATATTCCTTCATTAGTTTGATACTCTATATTTAAATGAAACAATATTGTTATCAATAGTCACCTAGATGGCCAAACCCGCAAAACACTAGAAATCACAGTGACAAACCCACACAAAAATATCCCCACAAAAGCTTAACCATAAATTGAACAATATTAGTGTGAACAAACTATATAGTCTTTTTTCAACACAACCTTATAAAAAAGGTAACAATATAGCCTAAAATAATGCAACCTGTATGACATTAACTATTTCATTACAACATATTTCTATATATGTATATATATAGGTATATATGTATATGTGTATATATATGTGCATATATATATATGCATATAAATATTTATATATGTGTGTGTGTGTGTGTATGTGTGTGTGTGCGAGTGTGTGTGTGTGTGTGTGTATGTATATATATATGTATGTATATGTATATGTATATATAATGTCCATAACATTGATTATTTTGTTGTGTTGCAACCATAGATGGTAAATAGAAGCCAGAAATGAGACAATATAGCCGAAGGTGGACATCAACATCATGAATTACATAAAATTAACTATTTTATTCCATTGTAGCCATTGCCATAGAATACTAAAAATCATGGTTACAGGCCTATGCAAAATCTTTGGCACAAAAGAGTGGTCCATATACAACTTATGTGTATACATATATATGTATATAAATATTTGTATGTATATATGTATATATATGTCTATGTATATATATGTATATGTATATATATGTATATATATATACATACATATATGTATAATATATATTTAGCCCATAGGCTGTTTGTGTGAACTTTGGTTAGAATTTTTTATAGCCTCCCCATTTTTAGACTTCTGATGGGCGAGAAAAGGTGGCAGATGGGTTATAACTTTGGTCAAAATTTTCATCAACCTACCAATTTTTTAGCCTTTCGATGGCCATGAGAAAGGTGGTGGAGGTAGTTGTTGGGTGCCTTGGGAATAGGGTGGCATTTCTTACACCACGTGGATAGAGAAGGCTACAGAAATTAAACATTGGTTTGCATCAACATTAATTGTTTTATGGTTTGTGTGTAATAGCCATGGTTGTAATAACAGCTAGCATTTAATGCCTCGGGGCACAAAATGAATTTCTAGGAAATTTTCAATAAGGCTTTGTTTTGTGTCATTTTGTTGCTATACACGTGCTCTGAGATCCATGAGTGACAAGGGTAAGATTTTGTGAGGGTGCAAGCTGGATTAAGGTTTCTGTAGCTTCTGCAAAGGTGGGTGGAGGTTATTTTATGTTTTTTACGTGGGCGGATGGTTGGAAATCCAAAAGAAAAGTATCACCTATGATAATATTTTTCCCAATTTTTTTGTATGAAAGTTAGTGAGAAGAGGTGTTCATGCAGGAGCATCCTTGGTTCTTGGAAATATTGCATCAACAAAAAATATTTTCTTTCAGTTTTGTTCTTATTTTTGTTCTTGCTCAGTTCACGTTGGCAGACTCGTCATATTTTCTCACTAGACCCTATGGATCTTTCTGTACATCGTGGACATGTTCATTTTCCTTATTCCTAGATTTGAGCATGAGTGGATATTTTTCTAGCAAGTAATTGCTTCCAAACTTCATGGCAGTTTCTTGAATCAACACCTAAATAGTTTCCAAGCCTAATAGTTAATTTTATCGTTCATGGATCACTCCCATGACTTGTGGATCTTGAAGATGTGATAATAAATGTTTTGTGTAGTGTCCCCATCCTTCATTATAGGTCCACACTTCATTATATGCACCTTTTGATAGAGTAATTCAAATTTGAAACTGACCTATTCATGCACATGTTACATTTTCTTTCCTTGGATAATGTGATGATCTTTTACTAATGCAAATGTTTCCAGAATCACAGATATAGTATGAAGATTGTAATCAATCATTAGAATAAGGTAGTTGAGTTAGTAGTCGATGGAGTAGACTAATATTGATCTAAATTGTAAGAGTTAAACTCACATATAGGAGCATATTGGAATGTTGTAATATTGAACCTATTATATCAAGCCTTTGAGTTGAATCTGTAAACCTTGATGTTACTGACTGAATGTAACTAATATTTCTATTAATGAAAATATTTGCATTTTCACTTTCCTCCATATTGTATGTTACTTTCATTGTGTTACTCATGTTGCACGGTCTAGATTGTTCTCTTTGAGGACACTCCTACCATGGCTACGTTATATTGGTATCAGAGTGAGCTTCGTTCCTTGCATCAAAAGTTGTGAAGTCCCGTTGAAGATTTGTTATGGGTTGGAAAATTGAGGATCTAACCTCCAATTGTAGAGGACTTATGTAAAGGTGGTGGGAAGGATAAATGGTAGAAATGGAGCATGTGGAAATGCAGACCTAGGTATGATGGAGATGTTTAGAGGAATTGATTCCATATTAGATGTAGTTGAAATGGCCTAGAGGAGAGGTCAACAAGTTGATGATGTGAGTGATGAAGTAGAAGTATAAGAAGAAAGAGAAAGAGATGAGCAACCTAGCCTAGATTGGGGAGAAGAGAGTTTCATAAGAGCCCCAACTAAAGTGAATACAAGACCACATTTTTATCCACCAAATTATAATGGTAAGTTGGATTTAGATGTATTGTTAGATTGAATAACAAAGATGGAAAAATATTTTGGATTTGAAGGTACCACTGAAGATAAGAAGGTGAAGTTTTCTTGTACAAAGTTGAGAGGACATGTACCCCTTTGGTGGGAACATTTGTAGATAGATATGCAAAGAAGAGGAAAGGAAAAGATAAAATCATGGGATCGAATGGTGAACAAGATGAATATAAATCTATAAATTCAGACATAAATGCAAAGAAGAGAAAAGGAAAAGATAAAATCATGGGATCGAATGGTGAACAAGTTGAATATAAATATGGAAAGTAGCTAGATATGTGAATGTATTCAGGTCATCTGTATAGGATGAGATAAATTTGATCAAGTTATAGAGTGTGGAAGAGGCATATCAGTGTGCCCTCAAATCAGAAGAGAATTTGAATAAAAGACATGAGTAGATAGAAAGAGGAAGAACTTTTACTGGAGGAGGAAGAGGCTCTTTTGCATATAGAAATAAGGATAAGGAGGTCAGTAAGAATGATAATTTGTATCTTGGAGGTGATGGAAAATTTTATAGAAGAGGAGGATATGGTGGTTACCAGAATGAAGGTTATAGAAACAATGATAAAGAGAAAAGAGTATTCAAGGGAACTTGCTTTAAGTGTGGTGGAGAAGGACATAGAGATGTTCAATGCAATCAAGGAGAGACAAGTAGAAAGATGAAGAACAATATAAGGACAACCTTTTTTGAGGAAGAGCATATTGGATCATCTAATAAACTGGAAGATGGAGAAGTGTTGGTGAATCGAAGAGTATTGTGTCAAAGTGAGTTGGAGAAAGAAATATTGTACAAAAATAATTTATTTCAGACTAGATGCAAGGTAGCTGGTAAATGTTGCAAAGTGATTGTTGATAGTGGAAGTTCTTAGAACTTGGTTTCTAAAGATATGGTGACTAAATTAGGGTTGAAAATTTTGAACACCTGAAGCCCGATTAGATAGCTTGGATTCAATATGATCATAAGATACTGGTAAGTGAACGATGTTTGATGAAATTCAAGATAGGAAATTATCATGATGGATTTTTGTGTGATATTATGCCTACAAATGTATGCCATGTTTTGTTGGGAAGGCCTTGGAAGTATGATAGACAAGCTATCCATGATGGAAAGAAGAATATATATACTACTGTTGCTAATGGGATGAAACAGGTTTTGTTGCCTTTGGAAGATGTCCCTACAATTGTGGTTCATACAAGTACTAGAGTTTGTTTGGTTGATGTAAGGAGATTCCTGGATGGGTTGAGAAATGAGAACATGTGTTATACCTTAGTTCCTAAGAAGATTGAAGATTTGAAGCATGTATAAAAACAACCAGAAGAGATAAAGGAATTGCTAACAGAGTATGAAGAGATCATTTCAGATAATGTACCTGATGGATTACCACCTATGAGGATTATTAGTCATTACATGGATCTGATTCCTAAAGCTAGTTTTCCTAAAAAAATAGCACATTGGATGATAGCAACATAGAATGAGGAGTTGAATAGACAAGTCAAGAATTGTTGAGAAAGGGTTTGATAAGAGAAAGTTTAAGTCCATGTGTAGTACCTGCTATACTTGCACCTAAGAAGGATGGAGAATGGAGGATGTGTACAAATTCTAGAGCCATAAATAAGATCACTATGAAGTGTAGATTTCCTTTGCCCCAAATGGATGACATTATGGATTGCTTGAGTGGAGCTAAATATTCTACAAAGATAGAATTGAAGAGTGGATATCATCATATCATAATCAAAGAAGGAGATGAGTGGAAAAAGCATTCAAGACAAATGAAGGATTGTATGAGTTGTTGGTGATGCCTTTTGGATTGAAAAATGCACCGAGTACTTTCATGAAGCTAATGAATGAAGTATTGAAGAAATTATTGGGTAAGTTTATAATTTTTTACTTGGATGAAATCTTGATTTTCAGTAAGAGTAGAGAAGAAAATTTGTTGCATATCAGACAAGTTTTACAGAGGTTAAGAGAAGAGCAGTTGTTGATAAACATTAACAACTATAGTTTCATGAAGAAAAAATTGGTATATTTGGGATTTGTGATATCTGTGGATGGATTGAGATGGATCCTTAGAAGGTAAGAGAAGTTGTTGAATGGCCTACACCTAATAGAATTGGAGATATAAGATCATTTCATGGATTGGCTAGTTTCTACCAAAAGTTCGTTAGGAATTTTAGTTCTATTTGCAGCCCTATGACAACAAAAATGAGAGGAGATAGGAAGGATTTTAGATGGACATCTGGAGTAGATCAAAGTTTTGAGTTGTTGAAGCAGAAGGTGACTGAACAACCTGTGTTGGATTTACTATATTTCAATAATGTACTTCAAGTAGACTATGATACAAGTGAAAATGCAATTGGAGCTATATTGAGTAAACAAGGGAGGCTTGTAGCTTATTTCAATGAGAATTTGAATGATTCTAGAAGAAGATATTTAGTGTATGATCATGAATTTTATGCTATAGTTCAACCCTTGAAGAAGTGGAGACATCATTTATTTCCTAAGGAATTTGTGTTGTATACGAATCATCAAGCATTGCAATATTTGAAGAGTCAGGGTAAGTTGAATCAGAGACAAATGAGATGAGTATAATTCTTGTAGAGATATACTTTTGTTTTGCAGCATAGGAAAGGAAATTCAAATAGATTTTATGATGCTTTGAGTAGGAGATGTAATTTTCTGACAGACATGAGAGTGGAGGTATTAGGCTTTGATGGGTTGAAGAACTTGTATGAGGGAGACTCTGATTTTGTAGAACCTCAGAGAGCATGTAACGAACCAATTTCAGAGGAGATAAGTTAGTGATTGGATTATTTCATTCAGGAGGACATGTTGTTTAGATCCAATCAGTTGTGTATACCCCATATTTGAATGAGGGATAACTTAGTGAAGGAGAAGCATAGTGGAGGAATGTCAGGACACTTTGGAGTTGATAAGACAGTGGCATTGGTGAGTTAGAATTAATTTTGGCCATAGCTTCATAAGGATGTTAGGAGATTTGTATAGAGCTAAAAAAAAATTTCAAGTTGCAAAAGGGAGTAGTCAGAATGTTGGGTTGTATATGCCTCTGATAGTTTCAGAGAGACCTTGGGAGGATATCAACATGGATTTCATACTTCATTTTCTGAAGACACAAAGAGGTAATGATTTTGTATTTGTGGTGGTGGATAGATTTTCTAAGATGGCACATTTCATACCTTGTAATAAGACAACAAATGCAGTACATGTAGCTGATTTTTTTTCCAGAGAAGTGATCAAATTGCATGGGTTACCTAAGAGAATTGTTTCAGACAGAGATGTAAAGTTTGTTGGTTACTTTTGGAGGACACTTTGGAATAATTCAAAGATAGATTTGAAGTTTAGTTCTACTTTTCACCCATAGACTGATGGATAGACGAAGGTAGTAAACAGGAGTTTGGGGAATTTGTTGAGATATTTGGTTGGAGAGAAGACCAAAAGATGGGATTTAGTCCTTGCACAAGCATAGTTTTCTTACAATAATTCAGTGAATAGGAGTAGAAGAAATACACCTTTTGAGATTGTTACAGGAGCTCATCCTAGAGGTATATCAGAGTTGAGAGATATCAGTATGGAAGAAAAGAGGAGTTCAAAAGTGAAATAATTTGCAAAACACATAAAGAAGTTGTATACTCAAGTGAAATAGTAGTTCAAAGAAATGAACCAAATGTATAAGGAGAAAGCAGATGAAAAGAGGAGACAAGGAATTTGAATTTGGAGATGAATTGATAGTATATTTGAGGAAGGAAATATTTCCAGTTGGCACATACAACAAGCTAAAGATGAGGAAGTTTGGACATTGTAGGATCCTGAAGAAATTTGATTCAGGAAATGCATATGAAGTGGAGTTACCAGATGGAATGGGTGTATCACCTATATTCAACATTGTAGATCTACATTAGTACCATGAAGCAGAATTCAGTGAAGACAATAATGTAGAATTAGAGAATCAATTTCCTAAACAACAATCAGATGAGATTGAGGATATTTTGGATGTTAGAGAAGCGAGCAAGACTCGTGGAAGACAATACAAACAATATCTTGTGAACTAGAAAGGCAGACTAATGAGGATTCACCTTGGATTTCTTAGACTGAGGTAGACCATTTTGGTTTTCCTTTAACCCCAAATAAGTGAGGAACTCAATTTTTATTAACCCTAGATGTCTAATGTGGGAGCATCCTTGGTTCTTGGCAATCTTGCGTCAACCAAAAATATTTTCTTTCAGTTTTGTTCTTATTTTTTTCTTGAATAGTTCATGTTGGGAGACTTGTCATATTTGCTCACTAGACCCTATAGATCTTTGTGTACATCCTAGACATGTTCATTTTCCTTATTCCAATATTTGAGTGTGAGTAGATCTTTTTTCGGCTAGTTATTGCTTCAGAAGTACAAGACAGTTTATTCAATTGGCACCATAATAGTTTCCAAGCCTAACGACTAATTTGATCATTCATGGATCACCCTCGTGACTTGCAGATCTCAATGGTGTGATATTAAATGTTCTGTGGAGTTCTCTTGAACTTCGTTATAGGTCCACACTTCATTCTATGCGCCTTTTAGTAGAGTAATTCAAATTTGAAACTACCCTATTCATGTGCACATTACATTTTCTTTTCTTGGATAATGAGATGATATTTGGTCGATGCATATTTTTCCAAAATTGTGGATATAGTATAAAGCTTGTAATCAATCATTAGAATCAGGTAGTTGAATTAGTAGTTGATGGAGTAGATTAAGATTGATCTAAATTGTAAGAGTTCAGCTCGCATATAGGAGCATATTGGAACATATTTTCATTTGCATTTTCCTACATATTTTGTGTTGATTTCCTTGTGTTACTCTTGTTGGATGATCTGGATTGTTCTCTTTGAGTGCCCTCCTACCATGGTTGTGTTAGGTGTATTTGAAACAAGTGGGAAGAGGTGCTAAAACATTATATTTGTGCATGGATTTTTAACATTGAATCAAATATTATTTGATTTATGGTTCCCGTTTACTCATTATGGTTGCAATGCAATGAAATAGTCATTGTTATATAGTCTATGTTGAATGTTGTTCTCTATATTGTTAGCCATTAGTCTGATTAAGTGTTACTTGGTCAAAATTTATGTGAGCCTTCCTAGTTTTTGAGCTACTAGGAGGGTGAGGCAAAGGTAGCGGATGGACTTTAAAAAAAAAAACTTTGGCCAGAATTCCCGTAAGCCTCCCAGTTTTAATCCTTTTGGTGGTCGTGGGAAGGGTGTTAGAGGCAGTTGTTAGCTGCCTTGGGGATAGGGTCATGTGTTTCACACTGTGTTAATAGAGAAGGTGACCAAAATTAAACAATGGCTCACATCAACATTGATTTTTTTATGCTTCCTTTGTCTGGGTGATGGTTGTGATAGCACCTCCCATTTATTTTCTTGTGGCTTCCATTTAGTGCTCATGGTTTCCATGTGGTGAAATAGTTAATCCTTTGTAGCTTATGTTGTTTTCCATAAGCCATTGTCATTGTCCCTTGTCTAGTGTTGGCTAGGTTGTTTCATTTTCATTTGTGCAACCCTGGAAAAAGTATTTGAATTGTCCCTTTAATAGGTTCATAAAGGTGTTGAACATATGTATGTGGCAGCCAATGTTCTTTAGTAAGTTTAATACAAAGCCTATTTGGGCCATAGAAAAATGGCCCCTTGTCATTTTTATGGCCTTTTAGGTCTTGTTTTATGGTATTTGATATATTTTTCTTTGATTTTGTGTTGCAACATGGCTTCAACATGCATATTTAGGTACTAAAATTCAAATAATGACATCTTGGGAAGGTGTTGTGAAGTGTTGTAAGACATTTATACATTCTTCTAGACTCTATTTATTATAATTCACCTAAAAATAACCTTTTTACACATCATCAATTCCTATTTCAAAATGTTGTAAAGTCTTGTAACAAGATTTCATGCTTTTCTAGGCACAAATTCACTATTTATCCTTTTTCTTATGACTTATTTGACCCCTTTATGCACTCATATGTCTTAATTAAGTTTTTTTTAATATTATCTTGACAAATAACATTAAATACAACATATTTCCACACATATCTTTAGGTCCTAGGTGGGACCTGATGAGCCCA
This sequence comes from Sequoia sempervirens, assembly GCA_007258455.2. Lineage (NCBI taxonomy): Eukaryota > Viridiplantae > Streptophyta > Pinopsida > Cupressales > Cupressaceae > Sequoia > Sequoia sempervirens. Next base: position 8,864 of record VDFB02392630.1, on the reverse strand, counting down.
AAATATGCTCATAGTTTGGATATTATGATGAACTTTTAATGCCTTTACTTTTGTTATTCGTGGTTGTTTAAAACTCTTTTGAAACCTTTTATAGGGATATCCTGTAGCAAAACATTTGCATATTCCTGCAACTTATTGTGTTGACTTGACTACATTTATTACCCCGTTGACTCCCTAAATGATTGGTATATCGCATACAGTTTTTGAATGATGAAATAGATTTAAATGTGTGATTAATGAATGGATATTGTGTATGTGCCATACGCCTTTTCTTTTACATCTGTTACCTTTTGTTTCACAGGTTGTTGAAGAATGATAAAATTAAATATGACTGATCTACATGTATATCAGGTCCATTTCCGCATGACTTTGAGGAAGCTCTGGCGAAGACTCTTTGACCAAAACCATTGGGAAAGATTTTAATGATAGTCAACTTTGGAAAGGTGGGCACTCGATTCTCTCTGAATCGGGTTGAGCATAAATTCATTTACTTTACTTCCACGTCTTTCTTTGATAGAGTTAGTTAGTTAGTTGTTCTCTGATTTTAAACCAGAGTACTCTGCGTGAGGAAAGGAGGAGATATTGATGATGAGTAAGATAGAAAACATAGTGATAGCAGATATCATGTAAAAATTAGTATGATAATGGAAAGCGAAATCTATTTGACAAGAGACAGAGTTTGTTGTTAGTTTCCATATTAACAAAGCAATGTATACCATTATATTTTCATGAATAAAGTTTAATGAAGTTAAAGGTTTAACTTGCCGTGTCGATAGATGCTTGCCTAAGGGGGCCCACTTAGTAAGTATCGTAGATGGATTTTTTGTTGATTTTCAGTTAGCTTTCATCTTTGAAGTTTTCATACAAACTCAGTCTTGTATTGCTCCTGCAGCATAGGGAATCCATCCCTATGCCTGTTCCTGCAGCATAAGGCCAGTTCACAGTTTGTGTTTCAATCATAGTTGTTATGGTTTCTGTTTTAATCAAATCATAGTTGAGTTGAAGAACTTTGCATTACCTTCTTGTAGTGTAGATAGAATTCCTTTCCAGCATTTATTTCCGCTAAGTTTTGACTAAAACTAGTTCTTAGTGCATATATTTTTCTGTGCCATTTAAAGTATATGTCCCCTAGTTTGACAAGTAAATGATCGTCCATAGAGAGATATTAGTCACCTGTTGGAATGTCCAATTCTCAAGAAAGGTTTTACTGTAATTTTCATATCCTTTTGTGGGGGCGACCATTTTTTGGCCCTGTTGTCGAGGATGGCGTCCAGCTAAGAATTCGTCAGAGGTCATTTTTAGCATTAGTTTAGTTTATTAGTCAAAAATTTTTAGAATATTTCAAACCCCCATTCACCATATTGCATGCATAGAAGAAGGAGAGATGCATTGGGAAGGTTCCTCCCTGAAAATTTGTTTGATGAACTACCATTTGATCCAGCTGGCAATGAACCTGAGGAAAATCCCTTTGCTCTGTTATTCCAGCAACCAAACATGGCAAATAATCCACCTAATCCACCTCCAGCATTTGAGTTTCCTATTGTTCCCTAGAGAGATACTAACAACCTTAAAAACATTCCCTCTTCCTTGCTTCCAAAGTTTTATGGCCTGGTTACGGAGAACCCAAAAACTTTTCTGTTTGAATTTGATGTCCTCTGTTGTAGTTATGACTAAAACTCAGATGCCCATAAACTGAAGTTATTTCCTTCCACCTTGAAGGAGGGAGCTCTCAGATGGTTCATGAGTCTGGGAAGAGGCGTTGTAGATAGTTGGGCAGCCATGTAGACGAAATTCCTTGAGAAGTATAAGGAATATTGTAAGAGTGCCAACAAAGGTGATGACATATTTCAAATTTAGTAGAAGGAGGATGAAAGTCTAGAAGATTATATTTCCAAATTTTTGTTTTCACTAAAAAGGAACTCAAACCATACTCTCAACGAGGACTCTCAGAAATTACTCTTTCTAAGGGGAATCAGTGATGCCTGTATAGATTCCCTGGACCTTATAGGAGGAGGTGATATAACCCAACTGCCTTGGGATGATATAAAGAAAATATGTATTAACTACTCACGAGCAATAGTTAAGAAAGGTTGAGGTCATCATGCTACAATGGGGAAGTCTTCTTCTAGTGGAGTTTCCTGAATGGAGATAACAAATTTGTTGTCTGACTTCAAGCAAGACATCATCAATAATATGGTTACACAACTGGACACTATGCAAGCTCGAAAGAAACATGAGGAAGCTGAGGCAGTTTTGGCCGAGTTTTGTCCATACTATAGATAGAAGAAGCATGACTGTAGATGCAAGATGGTGGCTAATTTGGAAACTAGGCAACTACCTACTGACTTCAAGCTAGTAGAAGGTGATGATGATCAAGTCTTCTTTGTTGCACAAAGGAGACCATGGGCTCAAAGACAAGGCATGCCTCAAGATCCTTTAACTTTTGGTAATCCTTATTCTAGTTATAATAACCAATGGCAACTTGCATATGGACCACCACCACCCTGGAATCCACCTCAACCAAGTTGGCCTAATTATCAGAACCCACAATGGCAATCTCCTCAAGGAGGTTGGAAGCATCCACAAGGACAATGGACCCCACCTTCAGGTAATTGGTAGCAAAATCCTCAATGGAGAGGTCCTCAGCAATGGAAAAATTAGTCCCCTGGGTTCCTGCAGCTTCCACAACCACAACCACAGGCCCTCATGCCACCTCCTGCAGCAACTACCACAAATACTGGACCTCCAAAACAAATGCCTATGCCTACCCAGCTGTTGCCAAATCCCAATAATAAGCAACAGCAGCAGCCACAATAGCCTACATATCTTGCCAAAGCCAACCAATATCAAGTTTATGCCTTAAACATTAATGACATCCATTTGAGGTCTGAAACCACTTTACCTGCTCCAAAACTACCTCTAATTACTGAAATACCAGATTCTCCCCTTAAAGAATCTACTACACCTACTGTTCCTACTGAGCATATGTCTATACCTTATATGGTTTCTAAGGAGCCTGTTTTGTAGAGCCAAGACAAACCACCTTTTTCTCAGAGGTTGCAAAGTACTGCATTTAAATCTATGGAAGAACCCACTTTTGACATTTTAGATCAACTCAAGCATATACAGATTCAAATCCCTTTATTTCAGGCTATTAAAGATGTTTCCATTTTTGGAAAATCTATTAAAGAGGCATGTCTGAAGAAGCCAGGATGAAAGAAAAAGGATCCCCAAACAACTCATATCTTAGGGAAATTGGCTGATATAATGTTGGGAAATGTAGTCATCCCAAAGTATTATGACCCTAGAAGTATTGTAGTGCAGATACATATAAATGGCCAAATTGTAAAAAATATTTCGATTGACTTAGGTGCTACCATTAATGTCATGACAAAGCATATTATGGACTCCTTTAACATTTCAAACATTAGGTCTAAACCCATAGTTATGCAGCTTGCATATAGCTCCACAATTAAACCTAATGGGATGGTGGAAGATGAAATTGTCTTTGTATCCACCTGCTAGACCTCAACCAGATCTGTCCCAACCTGTTTGGCCAGATGTGGGGGAAGAAACTGAAGAAGCCAATTCCTTGGCTCAATTAATGATGCTTCAAAATGATCCATTTTCACAACTTCAGAGTGAAGATGCTTTTCTTTTTCAAATTCTACAGTTCAACTCTTATATGGGTAGTTCATCTGATCCAAATGGTACCCATCTACAATATTTCCTACAGCAACCAAATTCTAAGAGTTCACTACCTAAACTTCCAGAAATTTTTCATAACTTGCTTCCACAAGAGGTACAAACATCACGTGTAGGTTCTATGAGTAATCTCACTAAGCAGATATGGTCATTATTTGAATATCAATAGCAAACTGTCACAATATCAAGAGGCTATCTTATTAAAAATGCTACAAGAATAGCATAAAGCTTTTGCATGGGAATATGGTGACATGCACGGAATAGATCCTCGAGTTTGTACTCATAGGATATATATCAAAGAATATTTTTCACCAGTTAGGAAACCTCAAAGAAGAGTAAATCTAGCACTTAGAGAAATAGTTAAAAGTGAGCTTCAAAAGTTGCTTGATGCTGGTTTTATTTATCTAATCTCTGACAGTCAATGGGTTTCTCCATTAGTTATTGTCCCCAAGAAAGGTGGAAAATGGAGAGTGTGTGTAAATTATAGAGAGTTGAACAATGCTACTAAAAAAGATCACTTTCCACTACCTTTTGTAGACCAAGTAATAGACTCACTGTCTGACAAAAGATATTTTTTATTTTTGGATGGTTATAGTGGGTATAATTAGATAAAAATTGCCCCTAAAGATCAAGATAAGACCACTTTTACCTATCCATGGGGAACATTTGCTTATTCGGTCTTGCCTTTTGGTCTATGCAATGCAACAATAACATTTCAGAGAGCAGTAGCTAGTATCTTTGCTGATATATCTCATGACTGTATGGAGATTTATATGGACGATTTCACTACCTATGGAGTCACATTTGAAGAAGCACTGGTGAATTCAGAAAAGGTATTGAAAAGGTGCAGAGAGCAAAATTTGTCTCTAAATAGGGAAAAGTGTTTTCTAATGATGGAAGAAGGTATTGTTCTAGGTCATCATATTTCAAAGAATGGAATTCAGGTCGACCCTGCTAAAATTGAAGTTATTCTGAATTTACAAACTCCTGCAAAGCAAAAAGATGTCAGAAGTTTCCTTGGCCATGCAAGGTATTATAGAAGGTTTATAAAAGATTTTAGTAAAATTTCCAGCCCACTTTATGCCTTGTTAACAAAGGATTCTCAATTCGAGTGGACAGAGGCCTGTGAAAAATCTTTCCTGCAACTAAAGGACTTGCTTACTAAAGCCCCTGTTCTTAAAGGTCTAAAATGGAATTTACCATTTCATATACATGCTGATGCCTCTTATTTTGGTATAGGAGCAGTTTTAAGTTAAAAAGAAAATTCAATTGAGCATGCTATCTACTTTATCAATAAGAACCTTCAAGGTCCTGAGCTTAATTATACTGTCATAGAAAAAGAATTGCTCGCAGTAGTGTATGCTTTGAATAAATTTAGGCATTATATCACAGGTTATCAAATATTCGTCCATACTGACCATGCATTAATCAAGTATTTGATGAACAAACCTGCCATCTCTGGTAGATTGACACGATGTCTCTTGTTGTTACAAGAATTTGACATTACAATCATTGACAAACCAGAAAGAGCTAATATTGTAGCTGACTTTTTATCAAGACTTCAATCAGCTGCACCTATTGAACACAAAGTCATTGATGATAGGTTTCCAAATGAACACTTGTTCTCCATTGTTGCACATACTCCATGGTATGCAGACATTGCCAATTATCTAGCAGCAAGTAGAATACCAGCACACTTTTCTCCAAAAGAAAAGAATTTGTTAATAGAGAAAAGTTTTAACTTTTCATGGATTGCAAATTATCTATTTTATACTGGACTTGATCAAGTAATGCGAAGATGTGTAAGAGAAGATGAGACTTATGATAGCTTGCATGCTTGCCATGATGAACCATGTGGGGGACATTTTGAAGCAAAAAGAACATCAATGAAGGTTCTTACAACATGGTACTACTGGCCAACATTACACAAGGATTCTATGGCCTATACAAGGAAATGTGACAGATGCTAGCATATGGGAAGACCAACCAAGTCAGATGAAATTCTACTATATCCATAGGTAATAGTCACCCCTTTTGATAAATGGGGGATGTATTTTGTGGGACCAATTGATCAACCATCAAATGGCAAGTCATACATTCTAGTTTGCACAGACTATGTAACAAAATGGGTTGAGGTAAAAGCTATGACTCATGCTCGAGATAACAAAGTTGTTGAATTTTTGTATGAACAAATTTTCACTAGATTTGGAGTTCCCAAAGAGCTTGTAATTGATCAGGGAGCTCAGTTCACATCGAATCTGATCACTACACTAATGAATGACTATAAGATCAAACATCGGAAGTCCAACCCCTATCATCCTTAAGCCAATGGTCAGGCGGAGGTAAAAAATAGGGAAATTGAGGTGATCCTCATAAAGATAGTGTAGATCCATAGAAAAGATTGGAGCAGTAGACTTCCTGAAGTAGTTTGGGCTTATAGAACTACATGGAAGATAACAACTAGGTTTACACCTTTTGAGCTGCTTTATGGGAAAATAGCTATGTTTCCCATCGAATTTGAACATAAAATTTTGAGGATAGCTCTTGAGCTCAATATGAAAATATCTGAAGCACAGAAGGACCGTCTCCTATAGCTAAATGCTTTGGATGAAATGAGAAAAGCCGCCCTGCAACATACAGAAGCAATCCAACAACAAAGGAAGAAATGGCATGATCAACACATCAAAACTAGGAATTTTTTTTTTGGTGATTGGGCTCTATTATATGATTCCAAATATCAAGAGAATTAAGGTAAGGTCACAACACGCTGGCTTGGCCCCTATGAAGTTGAAAATGTGTTCGACAACGGAGCTCTACAGCTAGTGACAATTGATCCAGTCCACTTCAAATTGCTAGTTAATGGCCACCGACTCTAGTTGTACCTTAAACCAGTTTCAAAAGAAGAATTCATGTAGCAGTTCATTCAGGTTCCTCCTACTACTCTTCCTACAGCCGAAGGCTTTAGACTTTCTCCTAAAGCTTCACCATAATTTTGAAAAAGCATGTTCATAATAAAGGTTTTCTTTTTAAGGAAACCCTTTTTTTCCATTTTCATTTATCGCCCCATCTCACTTCTTTATCTTCCATCCATCCATCTCATCCATCCATTCCATCCATTCATCTCATCCATCCACGTCACCCATCCACCTCATCCATCTGCATCACCCTTCATTATGATATCATTCCCAACTGTCAACTCATGCAGACGCTGCCATCTTTCTTCACACGTACATGCAATTATCAAAGGTACGCAATATCTTTTGTTATCGCATATTTGATTTATTTTATTCTATTCATTTAATGCTATGACAGTACCAGTCATTATTACCCAATATCCACCTATTCTTTAGTACATGTGAGGACACATGTCATACTCTAAGTAGGGGGCAGGGTAATCCACCTTTTAAAACCTATCTTTTCACCGCTGCCATAACTGTGCAAATAACCTTTCTTTAATACTTTTCTGGTACTTTCCAAATGTGATTGCATGTCCTTCTTTATTGCATATTTTTCTTGTAAATTATGATTAAGACTACTTGTTTAAAAAGTTTAGTTTTGGAAATGAAAGAAATGTGACAGCACGACAGAAGAAAAACTAGAACAGAAAGGGAAACAGAGAATTTTGAATTTTTAGTAGGGAATTGAGTTCAGCTAAGGGAAAATTGTAAACATGGGTGGTCAACTAGTGTGACATGAGCTTGTAACTCATGAATTATTATTGTAAAATCCTCAAACAATCCATGCATTCAGCCTCTATGGATGGTTAAACTACTTCTTGAGTTTAAATGCTTTTGATGAGGAGGCTGCTGGAGAATTTTTGAGAACCCTTTCTAAAGGGGAAGCTATTGTATGGGGTCTAACAGTTGTTGCAACTGAAGATAGAATTGCTGAAGTAACTGGGCTTCTAGCCATTGGAGAATATTTCTCTTTAGATGTTGTCACTACAAGGGCTGAGTTTTCAATGCCCACTGATGGACCTTTGGAAGTCTCCAAGCAGGGATGCAAGTGGGTATCATTGCCTTCTCCTCATTTAGAATACGCCACTTACATAATCAGGTATTTAACCTGTGAAGGTCATTTCTCCTACCTGCATTCTTATCATTTCAAATTATTAAGTCATATGAGGCATGGGTTAGTTATAAATGTTCCAAATTTCCTATTAAAATTTCTAGAACAAAGTGCCCACGGAACCCAACAGGGGAAAGATAATTCTGTTTCTCACCATGGCCTTATCAAATTACTGATTGAACACTCTTTAAGAGATGTCTCACCTCTTTCCTGGCAACAATTCATTGCCTAGAAGAGCTTGTAAATTCCACAACCCCCTAGGGTACTTACCCCATGGCCTCAGAAAAGAAGAAATAAATTGCGTCTACTAGTAGAACAGGGCAAGGGTCATCTATTCCTATAGCACCTAGTTCTGTAGCTCCCCCACCGAAATCCTCTGTTTGGATACAAACTAGGTCTGCCACTAGGAGAGAGAAAGGAAAAACAAAGGGAGGTGAGTCGTCTGGGGCAGAACAAACCCCATAGTCTGACCCTTGTTCTTAGAAAAGGCAATACTCTTCTCCTACAGCACCTTCCCCTACAGCCATCTCTCCTACAACAACACCTGTTGTTAACACCAGTTCACCATCACCCTCTGGTAGGGCAGAGCCCTCTAAGTAGACTAGAAAGAGGAAGGCTACTAGAACACCTTTTGTAGCCGCACCAATGCCAAGAAGATTTTCCACAAGGAAACAATCTAAGACCTCCCCTGCTTCACCTCAACCAGAGGTTATTATAATTTTAGAAGGGTCTATAGGGTCTGAATTTGATGTTTCTCAGAATGTGTCCAAAAATGTTGCACAGAGTTCAGTCATTCTTGAAGAGGAACAAGTTGAGACAAAGGAAATGGAGCATAATGAGCAAGGGTTACCAAATCTTGATGACTTGGCTACTGCTGCTATGCAGTTTTCAGAGGAAGCATAGTTTTCTCCACTACAGCAACAAGAATTTATCTTGTAGCAAGAGCAGGAACTAACTAAACAATTAAATGTGCCTAGTGAAGCTACATTTCGCCCTGCAACTTGTAAAGCCATTGTTTATAAGAAGACATTTTTGATTGAGTTTCTAGAATATGTCAAAGCTAACTAGGAAATAGTTACATTGCAAACCCT
>VDFB02392629.1:0-10858 GCA_007258455.2 Sequoia sempervirens | reverse complement strand
GAGGTAGAGGACTTCTTTCAAGTGCTCATCCTTTCCTTCGATCTTCATTTTCTCCTCCAAGTGATGTGGCCCACACACAGCTCGTTCATGCCTCCATGAATCAACTTCCTTAGTTCTGCAATAATTCGCCTCCTTAGGTCTGCAATAATTCACCTTCAAGATCTGCAATAATTTTCTTCAAAATACACTCATAAATCTGAATCTTATCTTCACAAAAACTGCATTAAGTCTTCCCCAAAAAATATGTCTGATTTCTGCTCCAAAACTTTCTAAAATAGATACAAGATCTGCCCTAGATTCTGATAATAAAAAAAAAAGCTCCAAACCCGATCCTACTTCTGCTCCAAATTAAACACAAGGTCTGCTCCAAAACTGTGCTTCAATGCTGCTCCAAATCAGATATAGAGACTGCACAAAATCTACTCCAGATAATGATGTGAATTGCTTCATACAAATCACTTCTATACTAGCATGATTCGCCTCAAGGAATGTCTTCACAAATTCGCTCTATGCTAATATGATTTTCCTTACAAGATGTCTTCAAAAAAAAATCTTGTGCTGGTCCAATTTGACTCATAGAATGCATTATAAATCTGCTCTTCATCTGCTATAGATCTGCTCTAGAAATCTGATTAATATTCAATGAATGGATTCTTAGACAAATCTGATCAGATCTTCACTAAACCTGCTCTAATACCATGTTAGTTTTAGATCAGAAATGCAATAAGCAGAAAAACTCAACACATAGAACAATGAACACGGTATTTTACCCTAGGAAAACCCCCCTACTCAAGGGAGAAAAACCCAACAAAATATTCTCTTATAAATCAGAATAATAAGTGCAGGAATAGCACTCAAAGTCAGCCCCTAGAAAGGCCGAATACAATACAATGGATCTGCACTTGTATATAGTGCAATTTCATGAATATACAAAGTATTTGACTCTCTTCCTTTTATGCGAATCTGCTGCTCTTGAAGGGCGAACCTGCTGCTGAAAGTGCGAAATGAAATAGGATTGATTGAATGCCAAAATGAGGAGACACATTCACACATTTATACAAGACTAGGCAAGCTCACTCTAGGGCCGACCTAATAATTACAATATTTTGTTTATAAAGCATGATGGCCGACCTGCCTTAGTTACATTATATTTGAGAGAAAATATCTCCCGAAGCTATATAAAACACTAACAATCAGGACTAGACATAGAGAAGCTAGTAAGGAGAAAATCATGCAGTGCATAAATGGCCTTAGAACAAACATTGAAGAAGAATTAAGATTAGTAAGGATGACAGCAGTTGAAGAGGCATACCAATTTGCGTTGAAGGTAGACGAACAACTAAACAAAAGATTTGAACATAGACAGAAAGGTAGAGGAGGAAGATTCTAGAGAGGTAGACCACAATGCAGCAAAGGAAGGTCATATGCAAAGCATAACATGGAAGGAAGCCCATATTACTTCAAAGAAAGAGGCAATAATTTTGAGGGAGGAAGGATAGGAGTTTCTACCACAATGATAGGGGAAGCAGCAACACCTACCACAATGAAGGATAAAAGACAAATAAAAGGGACCTGACAAAAGACCATTTGAATGAACCTTCTTCAAATGCAAAGGACACAAGGCATTTGAATGTTACCAAGGGAGTGCTAACAAAAGGGCATAGAATAGTGCAAGGGGAACATATGTAGAAGAAGAGCATGTTGGATCACCAAGCTTAGTAGGAAAACTACAAAAGGGTGTCATTGTTAATATGAAGAGCTCTATTACAAATAGAAACACCCAAGGATCCAACACAAAAGAAAAGTTTGTTCAAAATCGTATGCAAATCAAGAGGTAAGTGTTGCAAAATTATCATTGATAGTGATAGTACAAATAATTTGGTTTTAGAGGAAATGATGAATAAGTTGAAATTCAAAAGGATAAAAGATTCGAACCCATATAGGATCTCATGGACTCGAGATGAATATAAGATACTTGTAAGTGAACAATGTTTGGTGAAATTTCATATAGGATCATATAACGATGAAGTGTTGTGTGATATCATGTCAATGGATGTATGTCATATATTGTTGGGAAGATCATGGCAATCTAAACAAAGGCAATTCATGGTGGGAGAACGAAAATCTACATTGTGACTTCAAATGGAAAAAAAGCATATCTTGATACCTTTGGAAGAACGCAAAAGCGAAGTGTGTGGTAATGTCAAAATCCATGTGGAGGATGGAAGGAAATTTCTAGATGGAATGAGACAAGAAAATAGGTGTTTTGCATTGATTCCAAGGAAGTGCAACACCCAAAGTGCAGAAAACACCACCACAAAGAGAAGTATAGGAGTTGTTGACAGAATACCAAGATATTGTGTCGGAGAATGTGCCAGAAGGATTGCCACTGAAATATGCTAACGAATTTTTTCGATGAAGTAACACAACATAACCAGCACTTAACCAACTTGATTAGCGTTAGCTCCAAATAGAAAACCAAACTTGAAAAGAACTCACACCAAGAATGCACACTCAATCCCAATGAGGAATAGGTGTTGTCATATGGTGGAGGAGCTAAATGAAAAATACTTGAAAGAAACTACTCAACGTCAAGAATGTGCACTCAAGATCCCACTGAGGGCGAGGTGCTAACATATGACGGAATGTTGAATTGAAACTAGAAATGAATAGGCGGATAACCAGCCATGAAGAGCATTTCCACACTACCACCAAACAGTGGGGGGAAAATATTAAATACCAAAACACTTCCACCGCCAAAGCGGCATCCACGAGTTGTGGGATTCACCACTGAGAGTGGGTAAGAGTAATGGTTAAATCCAATTATCTGCCACACATCATGTGAAACCATCTGTGGGCAATTTTAAATATGAAATACAAATAAGAATTGCAGCAATAAAGGACTGGAACAATACTACTATTTACAGTCTTACAATATGGAAAAAGAGCTGCAAATTACATGAAAATTACAATAGATTCAATGTACCATGATACTGGATGATTCCATGTTAGAAATCAACAATAAATGATGAAGAAAGGACTGAAGATTCAAACTTAAACAAGTCTGATGTAAAATAACAATTCTAGAAATTCTGATCAGCAACTGTGAAATTCAAAGAAATATTCACAACTCACTCAAAATACCTCCGTTTTGTGTGAAACGAAAACCAATGAGCTGCTGGAAGATAGGCGCCCAACATCAGATTAAGAAACAGCAACAAAAACTCATAATTTAATTCTTACACGAATCCCAATGCAGCAAGAATGGTACGGCCTTCATGAGGGGCAATTTTGGCAAGTAAAAATCAGAAACTCAAAATTAAAATCTAAAACTCTCCAAAGATGAATTCCGGTAGAATGAATGGGTGTGCACTCCACAAGCAAAATTAAATTCACACAAAGCTGTGGCGTAAAACCACCTTCGGCCAGGATCGTGATCAGCAACTGAAAACTGAAATATCATTAAAAACTCGCAACCGGCGATTTCCGAATCTGCTGTGGTCCGATGAGAAGGCAAAAATGACTAATCCAGTGCTTGTATTTCAAACACGAAATTGATTGAACTAGGAGAGGTGTAAGCATCCCTTCAAGTATTAAACAAGTTTGCCGCTTTCTGGACAAAGATAACATTAGCATGTAAAAATATATTGACATGTTTTCAAGCAGGCACCTAAACAGCAAATAATATATAAGTTTCTCAATTGTGGCAAAATGAAGGTCACTAAGAGATTCTTTTCAATTCCAAGAAGTTGAATCACTTCAACTTCCAAAAGGGACGCCACTTTAAGCATTTCACTTTTTTTTGAAATATTAAAATATCATTCAACTTCCCTTTTAGGCATCCATTTCATATTGCAACAATAAAGCATTTATTAAATAATTAAATGCTCACTTGACCCCTTTATGTCCCCTTCTTTAAAACAACTTGAAGTCATCAAGCATAGGCATGGGGTACAACTTCAAGACATGAAATTGACTAAGTCTGAAACTCAGTCCAAGGAGATAACCAAATACAATGCCTAAGTTGCAACTAATGAATTGCTAAAAAAATCAAACTGACAAATGCCAAACTGAACCAAGTTGATGATGATGCTTCTGCCAAAAATGAACTTACTAAAAAATAGAAAATGCCAAAAATAGTAAGTTAACTTCAAAACCATCGCAGCCAAACGGAACACCTGAATCGCAAAAGGATTTGAATTGCTGCTAGATAGACATAGATTCTGCTAAAAATAGCAACCGCTTATAAACAGTAAAGTCTGCAATACCATCCCTTCGGCCAAATCGGGAAAGCAAGATCTCAAAGAGGAAACCTTAGTTTTATGATTTCAGCTTGAATATGCATGAGATTTCCGTAAAATAGCTAAATCCAAAAGAAAGAGTGTATGGCTAAAATGGGGATACATAGCTCTTCCCGCAAAAATTGTTTATCCTCGCGGTACCACAAATACCCCTAAATTGATCCTAATTAAACATATAGATCCCGGTCCTGTCCATCTCCGGGAAAACCCCTAATTATGCCGATGCTGCTCTACTCTGATCATACAAATGAAATCATTGCACCAAAATTGCACTAACCATCCTTGCAACCTCAAAGTGATAACATGCCTGAAATTCAAGTCGAACAACATAGAAGGAATTGAATCAAAATCTAGCAGCGTCTCATGCTCAATAAACTCTGAGGAATTAACATCAGCAATGTCAATGTCAATCACCATTCTGAGAACAAAGAAGAATAATCTAAACAACTCAAAAATATTCTCATCAACATCACTCCTCAAAGCATCAAACCAAATCACAACAGCAAATGTGATTCCATCATAGCTGTTTGCAAAGGAAAAAACAGCTCTTTGCAAAGTCATAGCAACTGAATCCTCAAAGCTCTTTAAGGATGTATAATGCCTTCTCTGAGTAATTCTGACATATTCAAGAAAAACTCTGAAAACTTCCACCAATCTCTCCCCCAAAGTCTCAAAAAGTTGAACCAAATCAAGCAAAGGTTTGCTGCCCCAAACACTAGTGCAAGAGATTGTACAAAGAAAGCCACTAGAACATAACTTGAACACCAAAACCGAACGCAAATCACTAGCGTTATCATTTCCCACTTTAACCTAAATTCTATCTATAACTTTCTCCACAGATGTAGTTTGATAATCAAACCCACTACCACCCAAGTCACTAGCATTATATCGGATTAAAGAATCATCAAAGCTGGTTGCTTTGAATATTTTGTCATTCTTTTCTTCAATGAAATTATCTTGAGTAGATGTGTTGCTGATTTTATCATTAGTGCCCACATACATACCAAACAAGTCTTCTTGGACACTTGTCAATAATTCTTCATATGGAATTGGCTCAGCATAAAGTAGAGAATTATCCGTCACTAAATCTTCAACAAGAGGAGATAAAAACACATCGGAATCACCATCAACAACCTCACTTTCGTAATGGTCATAGGCTGGTTCAAAGACACCATTAGTATTTGCTTCATCTTGCTCTTCTTCAACGTACTTAACCCACACAACTGTTCCACTAGCATCTTTTGAGAAGCCATTTGTCTCGAGATCTTCATTGCTTGAATCCTTATTAGGACTCAAGACTGCTGTAATGATCTTCTTACCATAATAATCTTCATTATTTCCCATCCCATGCACGTCTAGGGATGTATTTTGGGACTCTAACTTAATCTCCTCATTTGCCAAGGTATCTTCATCAAGCCCACTTTCATTTTGAACCAAAATGTGCACCTTGCTTGTGTCTTCTTCAACACTAATTGACTAATTTTTCTCTTCAATTTGCTTACTTGTGGGCTGCAAACCACAAACAGATCCTTTTGCTTCTTCCTTCCTTGATTCTTCAACCATGGCAAGTTCTACTTCCTCTTTAATCATTTTTTTGATGTAGTTGACCATAGCCAACTTTCCAGGGTCATGAATCACCGCACAATTCAAAAATGTGTCAAATGAAACATCATTCTTAAACTCATCTATCATGCTCTGATATTGTTTACAGAGTATGGCAGCCTCATGTTCACATTGCCTCTTGAACTGGCATTCTTCTGAAGCCACAATCAAATATGACTTCTCACGATTCTTGGACCTCAGAAAATGCAACATCTTAAGAACTTTTGAAAGCTAAACTAAACTTAGGTGAAGAATCTGATTTCTTTATCACTAATCTGTCAACTGACTCTGTCTTATTCACAGGATGGAAAGATCTTGGCTCTGATACCACTAAAATATGCTAACCAATTTTTTCTATGAAGTAACACAACATAACCAGCACTTAACCAACTTGATTAGCGTTAGCTCCAAATAGAAAACCAAACTTGAAAAGAACTCACACCAAGAATGCACACTCAATCCCAATGAGGAATAGGTGTTGTCATATGGTGGAGGAGCTAAATGAAAAATACTTGAAAGAAACTACTCAACGTCAAGAATGTGCACTCAAGATCCCACTGAGGGCGAGGTGCTAACATATGACGGAATGTTGAATTGAAACTAGAAATGAATAGGCGGATAACCAGCCATGAAGAGCATTTCCACACTACCACCAAACAGTGGGGGGAAAATATTACAATTAAAACAATTCGTCCGTTGCGGCGGGCATCCACAGAGTTGTGGGGATTCACCACTTGAGAGTGGGTACAAGAGTAATACAAATCCAATTATCCACACTGGCGGTAAACCATCCAGGGGTACTAATGTGAAATTAAAGAAAGAATTGCAGCAATAAAGGACTGGAACAGTACTACTGTTTACAGTCTTACAATATGGAAAAAGAGCTGCAAATTACATGAAAATTACAATAGAATCAACGTACCATGATACTGGATGATTCCATGTTAGACATCAACAATAAATGATGAAAAAAGGACCGAAGATTCAAACTTAAACAAGTCTGATGTAAAATAACAATTCTGGAAATTCTGATCAGCAACTGTGAAATTCAAAGAAATATTCACAACTCACTCAAAATACCTCCGTTTTGTGTGAAACGAAAACCAATGAGCTGCTGGAAGATAGGCGCCCAACATTAGATGAAGAAACAGCAACAAGAACTCGTAATTTAATTCTTACACGAATCCCAATGCAGCAAGAATGGTACGGCCTTCATGAGGGGCAATTTTGACAAGTAAAAATCAACAACTCAAAATTAAAATCTGAAACTCTCCAAAGATGGTCGCCTGGGGTGTAGGAATGGATTGGAAAAGTACCCACAAGCAAATTAAATTCACACAAAAAGCTGTATGCAAAAACCACTTTCAGCTGTGACTGCATCAGCAACTTCAAAACTGGAAATATCATTAAAAACTTCAACTGTTGAGCTCAATCTGCTAGTTTGGATGAGAAGCAGCAAATGACTAACTAGGTGCTGTATTTCAAACACCTAAATTGGGATTGGAACTAGAGGTAAGCATCCCTCAAGTATTAAACAAGTTGTCATTTCTCGAAAGATAACATTAGCATAAAAATATTGATAATCAGCTCTTCAAACAGCAGCAATATATAAGTTTCAATTGGCAAATGAAGGCAACAAGAGACTTTTCAATTCCAAGAAGTTGAATCACTTTAACTTGAAAAGGGACTTCACTTTACATATCACTTTTTTGAAATAATATTAAAATACTTCATTCAACTTCCCTTAGGCATCCATTTCATATTGCAACAATAAAGCATTTATTAAAGGGCTCAAATGCCTACTTGACCCCTTTATGTCCCTTTCTTAAAACAACTTGAAGTCATCAAGCCTATAGGCGGTACAACTTCAGTTTTACAAAAATTGACTAAGTCCGAAACTCAATCCAAAGAGATAAATCAAATACAATGCCCAATCTGTAATCGATGAATTGCTAAAAATAGCAAACGACAAATGCCAAACCGAACGGGTTGATGATGATGCTTCTGCCAAAAAATGAACTTACTAAAAATAGCAAATGCCAAAAATAGTAAGTTAACTTCAAAACCATCAGAAAGCCAAACTGAACACTGAACTGGAAAGGATTGAATTGCTACTAGATAGATACTGCCAAAAGATAGATCACAAGCAAAAATAGCAAACTGCTATAAATAGTAAGTCTGCACAACATCCTCTGAACGCCAACTGAGCAGTATCTGAAAGAGGAAACCCTAGTTTTATACTTCAGCTTAGCCTACGGATTTCCAGAAATAGGCTAAATCCAAAAGAAGAGTGTATGGCCAAAATGGGGACATTACAGCCACCATTTTGAAGCATCAATCATCATGTAGATCTAATATCAAGAGCCAACTTACCAAACAAAGCAGCGCACATGATGACACCTACAAAAAATGCAAAGCTAAACTGGCAGGTACAAGAGTTGCTAAGGAAAGGGTTAATCAAAGAAAGTTTAAGCCCATGTGCAATACCAGTAGTATTAGCACCAAAGAAAGATGGAGAATGGAGGATGTGCATAGATTCAAGAGCTATCAACAAGATCACCATCATGTACAAATTTGCACTACCAAGGATGGACGACATTATGAACTGTTTGAGTGGTGCAAAGTATTTTACAAAGATTGACCTAAAGAGTGGATATCATCTGTTAATGTTTATAGCGGCAGGAGATATTTTTCTCTAAAATAGAAAATAAATAAACAATCTCCAAGGTAGGTCGGCCTTTTTTTATTTTTCAAATAATATTATTTTTCTAAGGCCGACCTAGAGAAGAGGTCGCCTAGCATTGTATTTAAGGGAGATGAAGTCTCTCATTTCAAAGCATCAAATCATTCTCTCTTCAATTCGCATCCTAAGCAGCAGATCGCCTTCTATAGCAGCAGATCAGATTTCAAGAAGAATTATATTCATTTGTATCAAGGAGAGGTTTCACTATTCATTGTATTAAATTCAACCTTGTGTAAGGCCTGAGTTGTAAGCAGATTTCTGCTCTTATTCTTTCAATATATAGAGATATATTTTGCTGGGTTCTTCTCCCTCGAGAAGGAGGGTTTTCCCAAGGTAATTCACTCTGTTCTTTGTTTAGTGTGTTGTATTTCTGCTTATTTACATTTCTGGTCTAAAACTAACATCATCAAATAAGGGTCAAAGAGAGAGATGAATGGAAAACTACATCCAAGACAAATAAGGGCCTATATGAGTGGTTATTCATGCCTTTTGGATTAACCAGTGCACCAAGTACATTCATAAGCTTGATGAATGAGGTATTGAAGGAATTCTTGGATAAGTTTGTCATTGTTTACTTGGATGATAGTTTGATTTTCAGTAGAACCAAAGAAGAACATTTGCAGCATATTAGAGAAGTATTTCAAAGGTTGAGAGAAGAGAAGTTGTTGATAAACATCAAGAAATGTAGTCTCATGAAAAATGAGCTAGTGTATTTGGGTTTTGTTGTTTCTGTGAAGGGATTGAAGATGGACCCGTAGAAAGTAAGGGCAATTGTGGTGTGACCAACACCATCAAACGTCGGAGAATATCTTTTCATGGATTGGCAAGCTTCTATAGGAAGTTCATCTAGAGTTTCAATGCCATCTGCACACCGCTGACATAAACAACGAGGGGAGACCAGAAAGAATTCAAGTGAACATTAGGAGCGCAAAAGAGTTTTGAACTATTGAAGCAAAAGGGAACGGAGCAGCCGATGTTAGCATTGCCTAATTTTGGCAAAGCATTTCAAGTTGACTATGATGCTAGTGGAAGTGCAATAGGAACAATATTGAGACAAGAAGAAAGACCAATAGCATATTTTAGTGAGAAACTGAATGATGCAAGGAAGAGATACTCAATCTATAATCAAGAGTTCTATGCCATAATCCACCCTGAAGAAATAGAAACATTATCTATTGCCAAAAGGATTTGTGTTGTACACTGACCATCAAGCCCTACAAAACTTCAACAACAAAGGCAAATTAAATCAGAGACACATGCGTTGGGTAGAGTTCATGCAAAGCTATAGATTTGTGTTGAAGCATAGGAGTGGAAAGCCAAACAAAGTTGGAGACACGTTGAGTAGAAGAAGGAATTTGTTGACATAAACGATGGTAGAAGTAATGGGATTTGAAGAACTAAACACATGTATGAAGATGACCTAGACTTTGCAGAAGCTTGGAAAGCAAGTAGAGAACCAATTGTAACAGATCGAAGTAAGTGTTTGGACTATTTCATTCAAGATGGTATGTTATTCAAAGGGAACCAATTGTGCATTCTTAGGAGTACAATGAGGGAGAACTTGATCGAAGAGAAACATAGTTATGGATTAGTAAGACAATTTTTCATTGATAAGATACTGACTTTGCTAAGTGAACAATATTTTTGGCCTCAAATATATAAGGATGTAAGGAAATTTGTTCAAGAGTGCAGGGTTTATCAAGTTGCATAGGTTAGCAGCCAAAATACTGGATTGTATCAACTTTTAATAGTACCAGAAAAACCTTCGTAGGACATCAACATGGATTTCATATTAGGATTCTCAAGAACACAAAGGGGACATGATTCTATATTTGTAGTAGTGAACAGATTTTCTAAGGTGGCACATTTCATTCCTTGTGAGAAGACACATGATGTACAAGTTGTTGATCTATTTTTCACAAGTTGAGGTGGACCGCCTTGATTTTATTCTTAAATCAGCAAAGTGCAGAACTCACTTTTCAAACAACCCCAGGTGTTTGATGCAAGAGCATCCTAGTGCAGCTTTGCATGTTTCACCACATAAACTCATTTTAGCTTGCAGCAAAGAACTAGAGTTTTGTAACAGCTCATGCACATTATATCCATATTTCAGGACATTTGAATCAGTTTTCAGATAGTTACCATCACCAAAGGCAACATTGGGTTCACAATTCAAAATAGTCAATAATCAATTCAACGTACATAGTTTGTG